>CAIGRB010129449.1:0-10889 GCA_903798255.1 Fraxinus quadrangulata | reverse complement strand
GGGAAAGATGGAGAGGTTTATGTGGGACATGTGGCACCAGCAATCGTCCAACGTGTGCGTAGCAACAGGTGCCTATAAATAGTCAAGGTAGATGTTTCGAATCATCACAATATAAGTGGCTATGACAAATAGGTCGACAATTGATAGAAGATGATTAACATATTCAATTTCTTTGGACAAAATCTTTTTTTTTGCTACAAGTTGTTTAAGATATAAAATGATGAAAATATTGGCCAAATGGGTAATGAAAGATACAAAGATCGGCATAATGTGAATCGATATCTTATAAACCATGAAGTGGCTAAAGAGCATATAGTTTACATGACTAACTGGATGGAATTGAAAAATTGGCTTCAAACAAAACAAACAATTGACGAAAGTGTATAATTAGCCATCAACAAAGAAAGAGAGCACTGAAAACAGCCGTTAACGAGGATAATTGATATTATGAAAAGACTCACTAATAATACTTTAGCATTTCGAGGAGAATGTGAGCAACTTTATGTTGAGAACAATGGATATTTTTTGCAAACGATAGAAATGTTTGCAGAGTTTGATTCAATAATAGAATAACACATTTGCCGGGCTCAAGCATATGAGATTCAGTACACATATCTTGGTCCTAATAGTCAAAATGAATTGATACAAACATTGGCGGGCGAGGTGAAAAGTGTAATTGTCGGAAAAGTGAAACATGCAAAATATTTTTCAATCATCCTTGATTGTACTCCAATTGCGAGTCATGAGAAGCAAATGTCCCTAGTAATACAATGCGTGGACGATTCAATAGACTTTCCGATTAAGACTTGAACTTTTCGTCAATTTTAAAATTGTGTTAAATAATTGTGAGCTTGACATTGGAAATATTAAACGTCAATGGTATGAGAATAGAGCTAACATGAGCAGGAGACACAAAGGTGTTAAAAAGGTTACTTGAAATAAATCCTAGAGTTTTATATATTCCATGTGGTTATCATACCCTTAATCTAGCAATATTTGATATGACAAATTGTTGTTCTAAAGCTATGTCCTTCTTTGGTATGATACAACACATCTACACGTTATCTTCTTTTTCCAAGCGATGGAAAAATTTTAAAGATAAAGTTGAAGGTCTAACACTTAAACCATTGTTTCAAACACGTTGAAAAAGTCGCGTTGAAAGTGTCAAGACTATAAAAGAGAAATATTTACAAATAAGAGATACTTTATTTGACTTAGCAAACATTGTTGAAGATCCTAAAACAAAAAGTGGAGCCGAGTCCTTACGAATAAATAAACTTGAAAATTTTGTGTTCTTGCTTGGCACGGTAATTTGGTATAAGTTGTTGCATGCAATCAATACTGTGAGTAATTTTTTTCAAGTCGAAAACATGGATATTGATGAAGCTATCAAGCTTTTACACTCACTTATTTTGTTTCTCGAAGATAATAGAGAATCCGGGTTTGCTAGTACCATGAATGAAGCTAAACAAATGGAAAGAGAAATGGAAATTGTAGTTGTGTTTCGAGAAAAAATGCAACATTTAAAGAAAGAGCAGTTTGATGAAAGTGGCAACGAAGAGGTAACACAATGAGCTTAAGAATCTTTTAGAGTTGATTATTTTTTCTTTATAATTGATCAAGCTCGGTTTTCACTTCAAATTCGTTTTGAACAATTTAAACATTATGAAGAGACCTTTAATTGGACAGGTTAAAAAGTACGCATGTTGATAGTTTGTTGAAATTTTGTGAGAATCTTGAGCAATATTTGAAACATAATTGACATCCAGACATTATTGGTGATTACTTATGTTCGGAGTTGACAATCTTGAAGTGTTATTTACTAAGAGAAACAAAAAGAGCAATTGATGCACTACATTACTTAAAGAAAATGAATGGTTGTTTCTCAAATGCTTGCATTGCTTATAAGATTTTGCTAACCATACCGGTTACAGTTGCATCAACAGAAAGAATTTTCTCCAAGTTGAAATTGATTCAAACTTATCTCCAATCAACTATGTCACAACAAATATTGAATGGATCAACCATGTTATCCATTGAAAAAGAAATGGTCGAACAATTCGTCTATCCAAAATTTTTGATATATTTGCGTCTTAAATTGCAAGACAAGTTCTATTTAAGTGATCGTTTAGAATATTTTCACATTATTATTTGATTGTAATATAAATATTTTGAATATTGATTTTATTTGTTGATTTATTGTTTATTTTAACTTAACAAATTTAGTTCCATAAAACTATTATAAATGAAATAAATTGATTATTTGCTACGATTTATGAGCCCAAATTCTAAAGTTGCCTCAAGTCTCGCGAAACACAGGTAGGCCCTAGCTCACATTTAGTGTTATTTAAAAGTAATGCAATTTTACATACTCAGTCGTAACATTGCTATCACATTTTGTTCTATCATACCCCGATTTTCAAATACTATTGTGGCTCACATCTTTCGTACGTCTCACACCCAAATATCCCTACACTAGTGACTGTCTTGACCATCGGTAGTGCATGCGGTTGCTTTCTCCATCTTGGAGAATGCACGTGTTCCTATTGATTTCTCCAATTATGTAGGAGAAAGGCTACGTGGACATGAATGGAGTTAAGATATGTTGGTCATGTCATCCGTGCAGAAACCTAGGTCAACATCATCCCTTTTTGGTTGTAAAATTTTGAGAGTTTAAAAGCAAAAACCAAAATAAACTAAAATTAGAGCAATATTATGTGTGTGTGAATAATTACTGTTGTTTATATCCTGTGACAATTTTGGTATGATGTTCTTACTATATTTTTGTAGTAAGATAATACTCAATTTAAAGATCGAGAAGAAAAGTCTAGACTTTGATAATTCTATCTCTTCCCTATAAACATGATGTATTTATTGGACTCAAATAGGTCATTAATATTTTTATGAGTTATGCTATACAAACAGGTTCAATGATAGGTAATGAGAGGACACTTGTCGATACATAATTTGACAGTTTAGGAGAAAAAAACATAACAAACACACAATCAATTGTTGCTACCCTACCCCGTCACCCAATTTTCTGTCAATCACCCTGATCAAGCAGCATTATAGTATTTTTATTTAAGTGTGTGTGAAGAGAAAAAAAATAATTCAACATATCATGTCTAGACTCTAGTTATGTAAGTCTACCACTCCTCTCAAAATCTGTTTAGAACGCCACCCTTGTTTTGACTAATGCGGTCTGGATTTGTAGCGAGAATATTTGGCGTTATAGGATAAATAAAAAATATTGTTAAGAGAGAAAATGTAAAATACTTAAGTTACCCACGATTCCCCATGTTCTCCACCAATACAAATAATGAGCCTAAGATCCATATCTCTATATAATAAAATAATAATACAAAATAATTTTTATATAGATCATGCACTCCATTATCTTTCACTATAATAAACTATATGGAAGCTAAAGTACACGCGTCTATACACTTTCAAAAAGTAGCTTTAATTAAGCTATTATTAAACATACTAAAAAAACTCTAGGTAAATAACAAAAACAACAATTTCTATTCATGAGGTGAAAATATAGAGAGAGAAGCTAAGTTTGAAAGGAGGACCATATTTATAGCAACTTTTAAGCCATTAGTATTATTCATCAGGGCATGAATATCTCTTTTTCTTTTTCTTTTTTCTTTTCATTTTTATGTTTATGCTGTCAATCTTAAATTTATTGAAAATGAATGCAAAATTTGTTTGTTTTTGAAGATTTGAATCGTATACTTTATTGTTTAAAGTTGCTTTCTTTGACTTGAATTCTTCATTATACAAGAGCGTTCATTTTTAATTAGCTCCCGTTTGAACCATATTATTCACACAAGCAATGCCCTTTTCTTAGTATCTAATTCAAGAAAACCCTTGATCTTTTCTTGGCTTTCCTTTCAAGCACTGCCCTTTTCATATAGATGGCATCTTTAATAAGGTAGAAAAGAGAAAAAAAGGAAGCAAGAATCTTGTTTATTATTCAATATTGCATATGATTCAATAAAAAAAAGCGATTAGGACACAAACGATTTATTGATGGCTAATCAAGGATGGCTCTTAAGAGGGCTAATTTTTATCATATGGGGTGCAGCTCTCAACCATGGCATGCCACCACAAAACCCAGTCCGGTGTAACCAAACCGGCTGCGTTCTTTACAACGCCTATGGCATATGGGGGGATCGAAAAGACTGCAAGGCTCCAACCGTCGTTTATCCAACGACAGAAGAACAACTCCGGCTCGCAGTAGCCAATGCAAACAAGAACAATCAAAAGGTCAAAGTTGTCACAAAATCTTCCCATACTATCCCAAAATTGGTATGTCCAACGGAAAATGCTGTCCTGATTAGTACTGAGAGGTACAACTCGAAAATTGACGTCAACATGGACAATTTGTCGGTCACGGCCGATGCTGGAGTCGGTCTCCGGGATGTGATCGATAGGGTGGAGAATGCAGGGTTGAGTCTCGTGGCATCACCGTATTGGGAAGGTGTTAGTGTTGCTGGGCTGATATCCACCGGTTCACACGGCAGCTCGTGGTGGGGGAAGGGAGGAGCAGTTCATGATCATGTAATTGGGCTTAAATTGATCGTTCCTGCAAATCAATCAGAAGGTTATGCAAAAGTTGTCAATTTGCAGGCACATAATCCAATTTTTAATGCTGCAAAAGTCTCTTTGGGAATGCTTGGAGTAATTTCTAAGGTGATTAATTGACACTTCCTTTTGTCCATATAATGATATCTTGATTTCTAAGCAAAACGAAACTATGTGCTCTTAATGAATGTTCTTATATCGTGCAACGATCTAAGATGCTTCCGTCTATAGGAGAGACACGATCACGGTAAATCAAGTCAAAAATTAAAAAATGTGTTGTTTTCCTGTAAATCCAAGTAATATAATGTGATTAGCTGAGTCCAAGAAGCCACAAAATAGTTAACTTTCATATGACAATTTTGTGTTTTGTACGGAAATAGTGATGAACAATATGGAATCAAGAAAGAAAAACAGCACAATATATATTTATGTTGTTCGGCCAGTAGGCATACGTTCAAGGGAACAAAGCGGCTATGATTTTACTATTTTTGTAAATAATAGTTACATCATATATATATATATAATTTCAGTACATATGTGTTCCACTTTATATTAGTCAAATATTATAACAAAGACAAATCATGATTTTCATGTGTCAATGATACAACATACAAGGAGCAAGAATTCATGGCTCCAAAAGACCATGTTAAGGCCAAATGTTAAATTTAACAAGTATTTGATACATAAGACTTGTATGGTGTAGATTTTTTTAGAATAGATGTTCTGAAAAATAATTATTGTACGATTGTGTGGTTAAAAAGTAAGAAAAAAATTGAAGATTCATGTGTAAAATTATTTTACTAGAAGAATGTACAGTTGAAAATAAGTTTGATGAAAATTGAATTTTAAAGAATGTGTGCCAGGGCCTAGTTTTTTGTTGAATGGACTTGTCTCTGATTTGTATTTATATTTTGGTCTGCATTCCAGGTGACATTTTCCTTGGAACGAGGATTCAAACGCAGCATTACATTCAACTTCACAAATGATGATGGGATTGGGAATGAATTCACGGAACATGCCAGGAAATATGAGTTTGGTGACATCCAATGGTACCCATCAAGACACACAGCAGTGTACAGATACGACAATAGGGTTCCCTTAAACACATCGGGTGATGGGGTTTTTGACTTCCTAGGATTCCAATCCAATGCTATCCTTGTGTCCAAAGCAACGCGAGCATCTGGTAAAATTACTTATAATTAATTTTTTTTTGTAAGTTTGAACTTTTTAATAAGTTAGTTTTTGAAGGTTTTTAGTTCAAAAACTTACAATTTTGAAAACATGTTTTCTGGGTATTTTTAGGTAAGCTAAGAAAAGAGTAGAAGTTACTTTTTAATAGGTTTTTTTATTTTAGGTCACAATTCATTACAAGTCGTGTGAAATCTTCAAATAGTTCTTATAATGAATCAGTGAAAAAGTTTGAGTAACTAATCTCAAATTTATTGAGAACAAAATTTAGTTTGTTGTTTTTTATTGCAGAAAAAGCATTCGATAATGCAAGAAATAACGACGGAAAATGCACATTGGCATCTTCATTCGTGGGGTACAAAAAACTGATAGCCAATGGATTGAAGAACAACTTGATCTTCACTGGATATCCAGTTATTGGACATCAAGGAAAAATTCAAACATCAGGTTCTTGTTTATACACACCAGAAGTAAGAAAAGACGTTTCATGTGCATGGGATCCAAGAATTAATGGCCTCTTCTTTTACGAGTCAACAGCAATATTTCCAGCAACAAAATTTTCAAATTTTATATCAGATGTCAAAAAATTAAGGGACATGAACCCTAAAAACTTCTGCGGGGTCGACATTTACAATGGTATCCTCTTTCGCTTCATCAAGGCTTCTGACGCATATTTAGGACAATCCGAGGATTCGGTAGTCATCGATTTTAACTACTACCGAGCTGATGATGCCTCGACTCCTAGATTAAACCAAGATGTATGGGAAGAAGTGGAGCAAATGGCATTCTTCAAATATGGGGCTAAGCCACATTGGGCTAAGAATAGGAATTTGGCTTTTCTTAATGTGCAGAAAAAGTATCCAAATTTTAACAAGTTTCTTGCAGTAAAGAAGGAATTGGACCCAAAAAATATGTTTTCGAGTGAATGGTCTGATGAAATATTCTTTGGAAAAGAAGGTGTTAAGGGAGATGGTTGTGCCCTAGAAGGACTATGTATTTGTTCAGAAGACAGGCATTGTAGTCCTGGTAAGGGGTATTTTTGTCAGCAAGGTCTCGTTTACAAGGAAGCTCGTGTCTGCAGATACTCGTCGTCCTCCATGAGCTGATATATGAACATAGCGTGCAGTTTGCTATATAGTATTGAATAATAGTGGACTGTACAATGAACAATCAAGTTTGTATTGGAAGATAGTTATGCATCTCCACGAACTAAAATTTCTTGTAATTTTATAAGAGGAGATGGTTGTAGATGAAGCGATGAGACCTGGTCAAAAATGATAAAAACTTCAGGTTTCATTGTGTAAGTTTTAATTCACGGAAAAGTTTCGTGTGTTTGCTAATTGGTTGTTGTTTTAGCATTGTTGATCAAATATTGTCAGGATATGGTTGACCGCACTTTCCTGATTTCCATCCACAGTATATCCGCAAATTTTTCTTAAAAACACATTCACAAAATATTACTCATAACACTAAAGAATAATCACCTAAAAACAAGCGGTAATATAAACTTTCAATGTTAAAATTTCACTGTTGATTAGATAGACTTATTGAGCTTTTGTTTTCCACCTGCAATCTTCAAATTGCTAAAAAAACGTCAATATCATTATGAACTACTCGTGTACATAACCCAAAACATAATCCTCCTCCTTTTTATTATACACAGTATAGACTAGGCACACTTAAATTGATATGAAGCATTCGATGAGGGACAAATGTTATACCAATATACCTTAGCTCTGTACAGTTAACAATATACAGTCCAGCAGCCAAAAATGGCATGACCAATGAATTAGTTTTGCTCCATTACACTCTAATGCAGTCCAGTGTTTCTTAAATACAATCTTGTGACTTTCTCAGATTACCTTGATATTATAGTTAAAAGCACAAGTTTCCAGGTGCTGTTTATTGTGAGAACATCAGAATTATCAGTAATAGGTTTGTCTCTGTTGTCAAGCCATATCGGAACATATGTATTATCCATGAGCCATACTCCTAAATAATTGTTATTGGTATTTCGGGTTTATAAAATATTAGAGGCGTGAGATTTACCGTGATTTACAGCTTTCCTTGTACAGTCGCATTAAATCAAGGATTGATTCCCAATTGTAAAGTTTCCTTATATATTCCTATATACTGCTATAAACGAAAGATAAACAAAAGAAGACCTTATTGAGCAAAATTGACATTGTATCAGAGCCCCAAAATTTTCTGGCATAAGGTTGCGTCTGTTGGGTAGGATTTGCCTCTGTCGACGTTCTTCTTCTGTCGGCAATAGCCTGTTCATAATGGTCAGCGACATTGGTGGTTGCTGCTCACGTTTTCGACGCCGTCTGTGGTCAATGGTTGGTTCATAGTCATCGGCGTCTGTAGTCGATCCTTTGAGGTTCCGTTTCGCGGTTGCCGGTGTGTACTCTGAGGTTCCATTTTACGGTTCATAGTAGGCATCATCTATGGTTGTCGGTCGCACTTCCAAGACCGTCTGAGGTTCCATTTCGCGTTTTCGGCGTGTCCCTTTTGGTCTTGGTTAGAGCAGATTTCATTTCGGTATCTGTGAGTTTCCATCGTCTCCGTGCATTGCTGCAAAGGCAAATCTATTTGGGCTTGTGTTCTTTTGGGCTTGAATTTTTTGGGTTGCTTATGTTAATGTAGCAAAAATGATGAATTTATTTGGGCTCGAGTTTACGAATTTGATTAATCATGTCAACTGAGAAGGCTGATTCCATTTGCATTCACTTTAGTGGAGAAAACTTCTCTTCATGTACATTTTACTTTCAGTTGTTGGTTGAAGGGAAAGGGGATCTGTGAGAACATATTGATAGAAGTCTTCCGTCTCCAATTCGTTGAAGGGAAAGGGGATCTGTGAGAACATATTGATAGAAGTCTTCCGTCTCCTAATACAAGGAAAAATATCTTGCTTGAAATATCAAAGATTCTCGAATTTTGGTCTAGATCACTGGATTTGTAGATGCTGAAATTGTTTTTAATTTTAAGCGCTTTCAAGTCAGCTCGTGCTATGTGAGAATTCTTGAAGAAAGTCTACACTCAAAGCAACATTACTTGCCGACTTCAATTAAAGTTTCAATTGACACATTTTTTTCAGGAGTCTCACTTCATTGAAAAATTTTATTCTGGTTTTTCTAATCGTTGGACTGAGTACACAAATATCATCTATGCTTCGATTTCGTCGATAGTTTGAAGGCGGTACAAGCTGTACATGAAGTCACCAAGATGGATCAATTTTTCATGAAATTACGAGCTGAATTTGAACCCATTCGATCTAGTCTTATGAATCGAGAATCTCTTTCAACCTTGGATGACTATTTGGGTAAGTTACTAAGAGAGGTGCAACGACCTATCTTTGGTGCCTCTTTAGATCAACAATGGAATCAAGTACTACTTTCTTGTTTACTGCTTTATTCTTCATCATTTACTTTGATTGTAAGGGAAGTAGTACTTTCTCATTTACTGCTCTCATTATTTTCATGTAACCACGGTATTCCTCCACCACAAGTAAGGGCATATTAATAAAATTTCGAAGATACCACCCTCCGTTAACTAAAACAACAATGGAATCAAGTAGCATCAATTCCTATTTCATATTGCTCAAAGGAAAATTCAAACCTCGAGATATGTCTAGTGTGCAGTGTTACAGCTATAAGAGATTTCGTCACATGACTCTTCAGTGTCTAAAAAAAGTATGCAATTACTACAAGAGGATTGTACAAGTCACTAAGGAGTGTCATATTTGTCCTCCACGCAAGACTGGAGCAGATTACGTTGTTGCTGCCACTTTAGCCTCCAGTTTCCTACGCCAGCTGCTCCTACTCAAATTCCAGCATCTCCAAGTCTTTTCCAAAACTCCTTCACTCTTGAAATGATCTAACAAATTATTATTTCTACTTTGTCTGCCTTAGGTGTCTTATGTAATCTATCAAATGTTCCTTCTTCTTGGTTATTAGACTTAGGTGTTTCTAACCATATAACTCATGATCCTGTGTTTCTTAGTAACCTTAGATCATACACTGGATTCGTCCATATAAACACTATCGATGGTAACACTCTTCATATCTCAGCCGTGGGTGATATATCACCTAATTTGCCTATTGTTTTAGTTTATCCTAATTTATCAACTAATCTTTTATCTATTGGTCAACTTGTTAATAACAATTACACCATGTATTTTTCTTCTTCTGGTTATCTTGTGCAGGATCAAATGTCTGAATGACGATCCTGATGGGGCCTAAGGAGGGGCGTCTTTTTTCCTATTTTACCAAAGCGTGTTTTGTCATTTCCTTTTGTTCGTAATTCTACTACTCTTAATATTTTTTATTGGTATAAGAAATTGGGATATTCTTATTCTATTGTGTGACAACATTTATTAAACTCTGATTTTCTTGGCAATAAAAATTATGTTTTGGTTTCATCTATTTCTCTTGATTTTGTTTCATGAAAACTTGCTAAGAGTAAGGTTTTATCGTTCCCTTCTCATGGTTCTCATGCTTTACATATTTTCGAAATTGTTCATAGTGATGTAGGATCTTACACCAGTGATATCTCATGCTCATTATAAATACTTTGTTGTTTTTATTGATGACTATAGTCGCTTCACATGAGTTTATTTTCTCCATTCAAATAGTGAGGTTTTCTTTGTCTTTCGGGCTTTCCTTGCTCCCATTGACTACAAATTTTTCTCCTCAATCAAGATCTTACGATTTGATTCAGGAGGCGAATATATGTCAAATACATTTCAATCTTTCTTATAGACCAAATGTATTATTTTTCAGCGATCTTGTCTTTCTACCATTAACAAAACGAGGTGGGAAAATGCAAGAATGGATATGGTTAAAGCCATTCTTGTTGAATCTCTATTCCCTCTTGTTTTTGGTATGAAACATTATCTACGCTATTTACCTCATAAATTGGTTACCTTCTCCTACTATTGATAATGTTTCTCCTTTTCATAAGCTCTTCGATCATCATCCCATATATTCTCATCTCTGCCCCTTTGACCGTGTTTGTTTTGTTCATTTACCACCAAATAAAAGGACAAAACTCACACCTCAATTTGTCAAGTGTGATTTTCTGGATATGGTAAAACTCGAAATGGTATG
>CAIGRB010129440.1:9661-37893 GCA_903798255.1 Fraxinus quadrangulata | reverse complement strand
CTGCCTCCGAATATGGTGCCTCTATTTGTCCATTATGGTACTCATTTGGTAAAATATTATGTACAGATAGAATTTTCCATAGTTTGAAAATGCTCAAAACATTATAATAATAAGAAAGTGACATACCACTAATTGATTGGATATTTATAGTTTATTCGCCAATTTCGTTTCATGACGAGCTTTAAATATTTAAATTTTTAGAGAAATTGATTCAACCTAATTTTAAAGCTAAAAAGTATGGTTGATACCCAATCTACACATATCAACGGTTGTTTAACACCACATAGTGCTTGAGGCAGGAACCAAAAGTTGTTTCTTCTTTAAAAAAAAAAAGGGAAAGCTTGAAGATCAATTCTTCTGGAAAAGAAATAATGCACTCTTGTTGATCTCTTGGCTTGAGCATTTTTAGAAATTTAAATTTTTACTTATTTTTTTCTTATATCAAAGACAAGTATTTTTTCTAAAAAGGAAAAAGGGACAAAAAGTAATTTTTTTTTGTCTTATTTAAAAGCTTCTTATTTAAAAATATGTGGATGCAAATAAGTCTTTTTATGTCGTTCTAATGAATTTTTATACTAAAATCGTCATCAATGACAAACGAACTATTTTGTAAAAAGTTGAGGATATGAATGAGATGAAAAAAAAAAGTACTGATCCTTAGTACAAAAATGTCATAAACTTACCTGGTTGAGCACATTTTTTTGCCCAAAATATATTTTGAAATAGTATTTTATTAGAGAATGTGTGATTAAAAAATATAAAAATTTTTTTTTGCTTGCATGTAATATTATTTGAAATATGCTACTTGTACATAATGCAGTGTTCACCCCATCACATGGAGGGGGTTCCTCCCTTCATGTGAGGTGATGGACACCGTTATGGATGTTGCATTATGTACGCATAGCATCACCCATATTATTTTATTGAAAATGTATAATTATAATAAAAAAAGAAAAAAATTGAATGCAAAAAGCCAACCATGCCGTACCCGTACTTTTGCTGGTCACGCCATGCCTTTAAAAGGGGTTCTCCTCCATGTGAGGAGATGAACACTATTATGGATACTGAATTATGTACGCGTAGCATCACTCATATTATTTTATTGAAAACGTATAGTTATAAATAAAAAAGAAAAAAATTGAATGCAAAAGTCAACCATGCCGTGCCCATACTTTTGCTAGTCTCGCCGTGCCTTTAAAATTACGTGTGTCAAGTTGTAAATGACTCGCCATTCATAGATTTACTATCCTAATTCTCGTGAGAAAGCTCATTCTTTGAAAATTCACACACATGGGTCCATGTCAAATTTTCTAAAGACCAAATCTTCTTTAGAAAATAAAATCTACTTTATAATATTCTTATATTTCTCTTTAGACACCGATATTGACATTATTTCTTCGTTTGGTTATTTGTGCGTACTAAATTATTAATTTAACATTAACTTTTCAGAAGACAAAAAATATTTTAATCAGTAGTTGGTTCGTGATATCATTCTATTTAAATGGTATGTACACGCATGTTCCATTCATACAGTTTCAAATAAATATTAAAAATGTATTTCGATCACTTAGTCGCCATCATTCTAGTTTATCAAATCAATTTAATTCAAACGAAATGTTAAACTCAAAGACTATTCAATTCAACTCAAATTTCAATTCTTCAATTAATCTAGTAAATTTTACAACCAAAACTTAAATTTGTGGGAGAAGTAAGAAGAAAGATTAAGATTTAGATTCCACGAGCCTTTAAAATAATATAATTAGCTGTAAAATTCGAGTCAATTACGTATTACAATAATAATAAAATAATAATGTATTTTTGGTCAGGCACGTGGACGATAGTGCCAACGGCCGTCAACAGCGGCGGCCTTTAAAAACTATTTCTTTTATGTTGCCGGGCCGTGTTTGAACTCCATTTTTGCGCTGGCACACATTTTGATTATAAAAATGCATTTTTACTGTTCATGGAATGTGTGGTTGCCAAAAAAAAATTATTAATGTGATGAAAAATATTATTTTATTGAAGAATATTTATTTGAAAATTAGTAGAAGAATGAGAATGAAAAAAATAATATATTTCAAACAGGAAATTTAATAAGATTTAAAAAAAATATATTTTGAAATAATAATTTTTTTTGATATTATGTGATTAAAAAGTAAAGAAAAATTTTGAGTTTACGAGTAATATTATTTATTGAAAAATGTGTGGTTAAAAAAATGTATTAAATTAAAATAGAGCCAAACAGGATCTAAATATTATCTGGGAAAAAAATAAAATCATTTTGGTAGACTAATTATTCCTTCTTAATACTATTCAAAAATCCTTTTGGCTATTTCTATCCAAATTATTTTAATTGCTAAAATAAAATAATATTTTTTGAAAGAAATTAAATTAGTTGTCACTCTACAACTTTTTATTTAATTTAAAATTTTAATCTAAATTAAAATTTAACAATTAATTTTAATCACATATTTTAAATGATCGATAATTTTTTCAACTAGATGTTTTATCAATATTTTTTAAAAATTTAATTTTAAACCCATCGAATGGGGGCATAATTTTTATGACAACAATATTGATATCTTCTTGGGTCAACGATTGAATTGAAGAAGGTGGCAAAGGCATGTCACGCACTCAAGCTTCCGAGAAATCCCTGACATTTCCACTCCTACATTAAATTTCTCGACTTTAAACACGCCTATATATAAAAATATTTTTTCATTGTATCATACGTGTTAGGAAAACCCAGGCTTTTGTGTTCCATCTTCCATTGTTGAACACAGAGTACGAAACTTGCAAAGATTTCCATGTATATTGGTTTTCCGACAGTCCCAGAATCAAGAAAGTCGAAAAAATTTGTTAATTTCTTCCTAACTTTGAATATTCTTCTCTTCTAAGGTTTATAGAGCAAGTAAGGATTCGAGCGAACATTTTTATTTTTGTTTGTTTGTTTGTTTTTTTTTTTTTTTTTTTTTTACGATTACTGACTTGAGCATCGGGGGATAAGTTAGCAGGGACCTAGGTGGTCGCCCAAGAGCTTACAGAGAAGAACATTTTCAGGTACATCAGAAGAATCTTTATTTCATTTGCTATCATTGAGTCTTTAGGAATCATGTTGCTGAACTTTTTAAAGTTTTTTGTATGAATAAGTTACTTTTTCTTAAAAGTTAATTTGGAAGAAACTCTTTTCTTGCCATCAAAATAAGTAAGTTAGTTAAAGCATATGTGGTTGTGCACTTACATTGTAATTACTTATTTTGCCAAATATGATTTTCGAAGTTGGTTTGTGTTAGTTCAAGAAAGCTTTTAGTTTTTGATCCATAAAAACGTGTTTATTTCATTTTCTATTCTTGAGCCTTTAGGAATCATGTTTGGCTGAACTTAAATATAAGTGTTCATGTAACTTGGTTTTAAATATGATTAAATAAGTTACTTTTTCTTTACTTTTAAGTGGAAAAGTTGTTTTGGAGAACACCGTCTTGCTATCAAAATAAGTAACTTCAAAAGAGCATATTTGATAACGCATAATCGAAAGTCAAACTTACTTTTAAGTTACTTATTTCGCCAAATATGATTATCAAAGTCACGTTTTGTTAGTTCAAGAAATTTTGTAGTTTCAATTTTGATGGATAAAAACGCGTTTAATTCAAAACTTACTTATTTACTTATAATTTGACTTTAATAAGCTTATATAAATGCTCTTAATGCTTGCTAATCTTTGTGTAAAACCAATAAGTGTTGTAGTGTTCGTGGGATAATTTTGCCTAATTCTGGTGGTAGGATAGGGATGGATACTGGTGATATTATCAGAGCTAGTAATAGCTTAAGAGCAAGTAGTAGAAGCCATGGCAGTGTGAGAGCAAACAGTGCATCCATATGGAGGAACACCGGGATCGAAGCTTTTTCTCGTTCATCGCGTGACGAAGATGATGAAGAAGCTCTTAAATGGGCTGCCCTCGAAAAGCTTCCCACATTTGATCGTTTGAGAAAAGGCCTTCTATATGGATCAGAGGGTGTGAATGAAGTTGATGTTCATGATCTTGGATTCCAGGATAAAAAGAATTTAATTGAAAGGCTAGTAAATGTCGTGGAAGAAGACAATGAGAAGTTCTTGTTGAAGCTCAGGAACAGAATTGACAGGTACTACAATTAGCCCAAATTCATGATAAAAATAAAAAGAAATAAAAATTTAGTCCAGTACAAAAATTAATTTTAGCCCAACTCACTGCACTCCCAGCTCAAGCTCAATGGTCAATTATTCAAATTTAGTTTAAGACCCTACAACGATTACATATTTATTAACTCGTTACCAAATTGGATATTTTATTTCACACACACATATATACCTAAATTCAAAGAGTTCACTTATAATCAAATTAGTTTATTATATAACAAATATTTTTTATTGATTAAAGATAAATGATTTATTTGAACAGTATGATATGCCACATGTTTGACTAAGTTTAAAAGTAATTAAATTTTTTCTAATTTATTTTTCCATATATTACTTATTTATACTTGTGAGTTAAAAGCTTATTTATTTCGATCATGAAATGAATGTTATTATCAAAATAAGTAATATGATCTATATATAATTATATTAGTTAGAAATATATTTGTTAGAACTTTGTTATGAATGTCCAAAAATATATTCTGACTCACATTATTATGAGTGTCATGAATTTAACCTTTTAAACTAAATCTCGTGTGGTATAGAACATCTTTTATGGTATGAGTTTATGGGAAAAAAATTAAATTTCAGTCCTTCCTAACATATCCAATCAGTTCAATATTCAAATGTATTTCCATAACATCTTTTGCCCTGCTTGCTTTCTCCAGAGTTGGAATTGACTTGCCGGCTATTGAAGTGAGATATGAGCATCTAAATATAGATGCTGAAGCCCATACAGCAAGCAGAGCACTGCCCAGTTTTATTAACTTCCATACAAATATAATAGAGGTAAAATGATCATCACTTACTTTATGCTATCTACCACCTAAGAACTAAGCTCTTTCCCCATAATTTGGGGACGTCGACTGCATGTTTCATGTTAGTTTTGGCGACGAGACCCTCTCCGTATTTCATATTTCTTCGTACTTCAATTTAACCCGTCTCTCTCTTTCTCAAAAGGGATTTTTGAACTTTCTCCATATACTTCCAAGTAGAAAGAGGCCTCTGTCTATCCTCAAGGATGTCAGTGGAATCATCAAACCGTGCAGGTACGAGGGCTAAATCGATTAATTCATGAGCTTAGCAATTATTAATTTAATTCATTTTTTAATGTCTTCATTTTATTTAAGTTCAAGTTATGTTCTAATAGAGAGTACTATTTTTTTTGCAGAATGACATTGCTTTTAGGTCCTCCGAGTTCTGGAAAGACGACTCTTCTGTTGGCTTTGGCTGGAAAGTTGGATCCTACTTTAAAGGCAAGGACTCTACAAGTTTCATTCCTTCATAAATGATCAACTTTGCTTTATCAGTTTTAATTGACGAAACTGAAAATATTTACCAGTTTTCGGGAAGAGTCACTTATAATGGGCATGGAATGGAAGAGTTTGTACCTCAAAAAACTGCAGCATATATTAGTCAGCATGATCTGCATATAGGAGAAATGACTGTGAGAGAAACCTTAGCATTCTCTGCCAGATGCCAAGGGGTTGGATCCCGCTATGGTTCGTTCGAAGCAATTCAATTTATTTCGTTAACATTTGTTTTCCCGTCTTTCGTATTTTCCTACTTAGAATTTAGGATTTATATGTCATAACTCATTAACTATTTGAGTCAAAATATTTGCAGAGATGTTGGCAGAATTGTCAAGAAGAGAGAAGGCAGCAAATATTAAACCTGATCCCGATATCGATATCTACATGAAGGTTAAATATTAGTTTCTCCATGAAATACTATTAAAATTTCTTGATTTGTAGCTTCTCTCTGTGTTTCGGAACTGGTTCTCTTGTTATCAGTTAGTTCAAACTAGAAACACTTTTTTTGGATGATCTAGTTATATTTAGATATCAAGAACATTATAAGTATTTGTTTCATAAGAATTGACAAAGTTTAAAGGTGGCTTTCAACCTACTTTAATCCTCCTTTCTTTGGCTGAGCTTTAGACCGTCTATGAAAAACACATCCGGAGTTATATACAATGTCTCATTTTTTAAATTTCTCTCACTTCAATCAAATTGAATCAATGGTCTAACCTCATAATTTTGTTTCCAATATAGGCTGCCGCTACGGAAGGTGATGAAGCAAATGTGGTGACAGATTATATTCTTAAGGTTTTGGGGCTTGAAATTTGTGCAGATACTTTGGTCGGGGATGAGATGATAAGGGGAATTTCTGGAGGACAGAAAAAGCGTGTTACGACTGGTAAACAAACCCGATATTAAGAAAATGAAATTTTAATACTAGTTTATTGATTTTATTCCGAGTGATAATATTCTTTGCAAACTTCAGGAGAGATGCTTGTTGGACCGGCGAAGGCACTTTTCATGGATGAGATATCGACTGGATTGGACAGTTCTACGACTTACCAAATTGTGAATATGCTGCGCCAATATGTCCACATTATGAAAGGAACTGCATTTATCTCCCTCCTTCAGCCAGCACCTGAGACTTACGATCTGTTTGATGACATAGTTCTGTTATCTGATGGCCAGATTGTTTATCAGGGCCCTCGTGAAAATGTTCTTGAGTTTTTTGAATCTATGGGTTTCAAATGTCCAGAGAGAAAGGGAGTGGCCGATTTCTTGCAAGAAGTAAGTAACCGGAACCAAAAAAAAATTGACAAGCCTTTTGCCTACTATAAAACCATGTTGAATCACATTGTCTAAAAGCATACTGTTAGAGAATTGACACAATTATTTCTTTAAATTTGGTCTTCCAACAATTTCTAATGCGAAAATAAATAAATATGCAGGTGACATCAAAGAAGGATCAGCAGCAATATTGGGCACGTAGGGATGAGCCTTACAGGTTTATCCCAGTCAGTGAATTTGCCGAGGCATTCCAATCATTCAATGTTGGAATGCGAATTGGGGATGAGCTTGCAATACCCTTCGATAAAAGCAAAAGCCATCCCGCGGCTTTATCAACCCAAAAGTATGGTGTTGGAGATAAAGAGCTACTTAAAGCTTGTAGTGACAGAGAATTCTTGCTGATGAAGAGAAACTCATTTGTCTATATCTTCAAAATTTTCCAGGCATGTATTTTAACAGAATGTTCATCTATTTTTTTTTTTTACATGGAATTCAATTGTTAATAATTGGTTTTTTTGTATCCTTTTTCAGCTTACTGTTATGGGGATAATCGCGATGACAGTTTTCTTTCGAACTGAGATGCACAAAGACGATGCAACTGATGGAGGAATATATACTGGAGCACTATTTTTTGCTGTCACTATGGTCATGTTTAATGGAATGTCAGAGCTTGCCATGACAATTTACAAACTGCCCGTCTTCTACAAGCAAAGGGATATGTTTTTCTTCCCCCCATGGGCATACGCACTTCCCTCTTGGATCCTGAAAATCCCTATTACCTTTCTTGAAGTTGCTATCTGGGTATTTATGACTTACTACGTGATTGGATTCGATCCATATATAGGAAGGTGAGAGTTAAACATTTGTAGCATGTTTGGTAGAGAGGCTTGATAGTAATGAACAATCTTAAGAGAATTATTTATGACTTACTACGTGATTGGATTCGATCCATGTTTAGGAAGGTGAGAATTAAACATTTGTAGCATGTTTGGTAGAGAAGCTTGACAGTAATGAGCAATCTTAAGAAAGAACAAAAAGCTAAAATTTTCATTATAATGTCTTATTGTGTCAAATACTGCATATCAAAAACGCACTATGTGGTTGAGACACGTATTGTGTATACTTAAATAGGTCCCATTGCTAAGGGTAACCCGATCTTGAAATAACTATTAATTAATAAGATTCTTTGTTGCAGATTTTTCAAGCAGTACTTGCTACTTTTAGTACTCCATCAGTCAGCAGGAGCATTATTCAGATTTATTGGGGCAACGGGGAGGAATATGATTATTGCAAACACATTTGGCCTATTTTCACTGCTCCTCCTCTTTGCATTAGGTGGTGTCGTCCTGTCAAGAGGTAAAAATATGAAAATTGAATGTTTAAATAGATTATGTATATATTCAAATAATCTATTTTCTCATATCATAAATTCTGGTTGGTGTTACAGATCAAGTAAAGGGTTGGTGGATATGGGGTTACTGGTCCTCTCCATTGATGTATGCACAGAATGCAATGCTCGTGAATGAATTTACTGGGCACAGTTGGAGTAAAGTAAGTGAATGCATTGACCAGTGCTTTCATGGCATGTCTGGTAGGGAGGAACGGATAGTATTAGATAGTATTAATGAAGAAAAAAAGCTAAAAATCTTGATCAATATACTATCCAGTCCTTTTTGGTATTGCATAACAATAATAAAAAAAACACGCACTATGAATTTTCATCACGTTTTCCACACTAACTGCACCAGCTGACTATAAATTTCTTTTTTTATCTCAAAGATGATAAATGGAACTGAATTGGGAGTTTTGGTGATGAGGTCTCGTGGATTCTTTCCTCAATCATATTGGTATTGGATAGGATTTGGGGCATTATTTGGATTCGTATGGATATTCAACATCCTCTTTGTTCTTGCTCTCATGTATCTCAACCGTGAGTCTCTACTCGCCATACTTCAAAGAATTTTCTCAATCAAGTTGAAGTATTAATAAAGCTCGAAAATTTTGCAGCATTTGAGAAGCCTGAAGCTGTATTACCTGAAGAAAGTGAAGATGATGCCCCAAAAGGTGGATATGTGAGCCAAGTTCCAGCTCAAGGTGGTGATAGAACACGGAGAAGCATTTCCTCTGAATCCTCATCCATGAGGACAGATGCGATTGAAGCCAGTCAGAATAAAAAAAGGGGAATGATTCTTCCATTTGAACCACATTCCATCACTTTTGATGACGTTAGATACTCTGTTGACATGCCAGAGGTATGTAGTAAGCTTGAAAAATTGATATATTCTTTTATTATGTGATGTTATATGGTGTTGACCTCATCTATAAGCTTAAACTGTTACAAAGGCGATACATTCATTATTTAAATTCAGTCTTCAAACATGTTCCATCACGAGCTGTCTAAATTTATTATTTTATCAAAGACCTGACACGTGCACAACTTTTCATAAATGGGCAGTGGTACGGGAACTGAGTATTGAATCACCTTGTCTCAAAGTTCAACCTATTAATCAAAGAACATATTTAGTTATATGAATTTATTCTTAAAATGATGTGCATATTATGTGGTGAATCGAAGTAACAGATGAACTTCAATATAATCTCTAAATTGACTTGCAGGAAATGAAATCTCAAGGTGCTGCTGAGGATAAGTTGGAGCTTTTGAAGAGTGTAAGTGGAGCTTTTAGGCCAGGAGTTCTCACAGCTTTGATGGGCGTTAGCGGGGCTGGTAAAACAACTTTGATGGACGTTTTAGCAGGCCGAAAAACGGGAGGATATATTGAGGGCGATATCAAAATTTCCGGGTACCCAAAGAATCAAGAAACATTTGCTAGAATTTCGGGATACTGTGAACAAAACGACATCCATTCACCTAATGTTACCGTTCACGAGTCCCTTATTTACTCAGCTTGGTTAAGGTTGTCTCAAGATGTCGATTCTGTAACTAGGAAGGTCAGTAGATCTTAAACTAGAAGGGATTCATCATGGTAACCCATGATTGATAATTTGATATTGACTTTTAACCTACTGTCTGCAGATGTTTATTGAGGAGGTAATGGAACTTGTGGAACTTACCCCATTAAGAGGAGCACTAGTTGGGTTGCCAGGCGTCAGTGGTCTCTCGACTGAGCAACGCAAAAGGCTTACAATTGCAGTTGAACTTGTAGCTAACCCCTCGATCATATTCATGGATGAGCCAACTTCTGGGTTAGATGCACGAGCTGCTGCAATTGTGATGAGAACTGTCCGAAATACAGTAAACACTGGACGAACAGTTGTATGCACTATCCATCAACCTAGCATCGACATATTTGAAGCATTTGACGAGGTACGATAGTTAATATTATAGATAAAGCTGATACTTACTATTCATATTATTAACTATACACGAGTTATTAACTGTAACGTGATCTTTTAGCTATTTTTGATGAAACGAGGAGGGCAAGAGATATACGTTGGACCACTGGGTCGCCGCTCGACCCATTTGATCAGTTATTTCGAGGGAATTGAAGGAGTACCTAAAATTAAAGACAGTTACAATCCAGCAACTTGGATGCTCGAAGTTACTTCTTCAGCACAAGAACTACTTTTGGGGGTTGATTTTGCTGACCTGTACAAAAACTCAGAACTATACAGGTTAGTTCATTCACGTGAAAATCAATGTGTTTGATAAGAAGAAGGTGTCTCACACTGCTTAATTTTGATTCTAGACTTTTCTAGGACTAGATATTGCTTCAATGTCCGCGTCAAAAGTTTTTAGTGGTAAACCAATCTTGTTAATCATATGGTGTAAAAATTGCAGGAGGAACAAAGCATTGATTAAGGAATTAAGCGTCCCTCGTCCCAATACAAAGGACCTGTATTTCCCTACTCAATATTCTCAATCTTTCCTCACTCAATGCCTGGCTTGCTTGTGGAAACAACATTGGTCATACTGGCGTAATACGCCTTATACTGCAGTTAGATTTGTGTTCACAACTTTTATAGCCCTGACATTTGGGACAATGTTTTTCGACCTTGGCTCGAAAAGGTATGTGAAAAAGGCAAAAAGAATCTTTGGCTATCATGATGTTCCAAGTGACTTTTCTTACTAAAAAAACGTACTTATTTTCGATGTAGGGAGACACAACAAGACTTGTTCAATGCTATGGGTTCAATGTATGCTTCTATACTCTTTTTGGGGTTCCAATATGGTTCAACAGTACAGCCTGTGGTGGCAGTCGAACGAACAGTCTTTTATAGAGAAAGAGCAGCCGGAATGTATTCTGCGTTACCGTATGCCTACAGCCAGGTGATATGTTAAACCAGTTAAACTAAAAACTCAACTTTCATGTCGGTCACTAAAATTAAATTTTGATACAATTCCATCATTCAAATGTTTGTTACAATTTGATCATTTCATCAGTGTTTGTTATTCAAACTAACGTACATGGATGGATTGACGACGACCAATGTTTTTAACACATTGTGTAAGTCTTTCAAGTTTGAGATTTGCTTACAAATTTTTCTCATTTGTTGCAGTTTCTCATTGAAATCCCATACGTTTTCATTCAATCGGTTATATATAGTGGCATTGTCTATTCGATGATGAGCCTCGAATGGACTGCTGAAAAATTTTTATGGTATGCGTTCTTCATGTTCTTCTCATTACTGTATTTCGTCCTCTACGGTATGATGACTGTGGCTGTCACTCCAAATCACAACATCGCCGCCATTATCTCCACTTTCTTCTATTCATTCTGGAACCTGTTCTCCGGATTTATCGTCCCTCGACCTGTAAGTTGTAGCAACATATATTTTTTCATTAACTTATTTTATTTTTTAATACTGTCAAGTACTGTGAAATCCAACGTACCAAACAAGTCATATCTAATGTTTTTGTTGGTAATAACAGAGTATGCCGGTGTGGTGGAGATGGTACTGTTGGGGAAATCCCGTGTCCTATAGCTTGTACGGTTTACTAGTATCACAATTTGGGGATGTACAGGATCGGCTCGACAATGGCCAAATAGTGGAAGAGTTCGTAAGAAGTTACTTCGGATACAAACACGAATTTCTTGGACTAGTTGCCGGCATAATTCTTGGATTTGTCGTTCTTTTCACCTTCATGTTTGCTTATGCCATCAGGGCATTCAACTTCCAAAGGAGATAATATGACGCTATTATTTAGTTTATGAAGTCAATATTATATCATAATCCTTTTATCGGTAGGCACTCATATCTACAAAAGATTGGACAATCAAAAGAAAAATGACTTAAATGCCTCCGTTCTTATCCCATTCAGTTCTATTCAATCCTTCGTATACCGAACTTACCATTAGAGTAGGAAATGTGGCTTGTCATGTACTGCTAGATGGTCCGATTGAGTACTTAAATATTTTACTTTTTTTCCAATCTCAATTCCTTTTTTGTATCAAATTATAGTTGAGATATTATATATAAGTGTGGTTTATTTTTCTAGCTTTCCTATCTTCTAATAGTTTTACTTGCATTGAGATTCAAACAATGTCATGTTAGATTAATTACAAGCACGGGTGAATTAACCGATTTTTACATTTTGTGATAATATTGTTTAAAGAATACAGAGGTGTTATTTTGTTAAACAAACTCAATACTATCTTAGATGTGTTATTTTGAAGGTGGATTCTTGAGGTAACAATGTGTGTAGATTCTTACACATTTTGACTATCGACGATTTTTAACTTCAACGGTTATCATAAAGGTCAAATGCACTAGTGGTTACCCAACTTTAAGCGAGCTGCATCTGGGTCCTTTATTTTCAATTAAGAGCAATCGGATCACCCAATTCCAGTTTTATTACATTATAGTCACTCGTCTTTAATTTAGGTGTTAACTAAAAGAATATTTTTACATGGCAACTATTCATCAACTTCAACATCGAGGGTTAACATATTTTGTTAGTTCGTGGATAAAGTGTCTGGATTTGCAAGCAAATCGAAGTTTGTTGACTTGTGTATCAAATTGAAGATGAGGTGATTAGATTTGCAAGTGAATTGAAGTTGAGTGATATGATTGCACCGAATCGAGGGTAAGTGACCTAGATACACCTGTACTCCAAATTGGGTGACCGCAGTGCATTTAACCCATTATCATAATGTTGAAAACTTCTGTTAGAAAATAAAAATATGAATTTAATTATATTGGTGTATTTAAATTTGTTTCAATAGACTTTGTTACATCTATTGGAAAAAATAAATAAGTTACTTGCGCGCCAAATAGGATCACCCATAGAAGACTATTTCATTATATGAATGGTAATTTATTCACATCGCAATTTTTATTTTTTACACCACATTTTAATTTTACTTAAGATTCTTAATCTTTGTTCATTATTATACTTCTATCCTTAAAGATAGTTTATGTCATTCTTATTTTCAAACTTTTCATTAGTTAATATATTTTGGATTTGATAACAGTTTTATGTCCAAAAGTCCAAAGTAAAAAATATTTTTTTCATTATAAATAAAAAGTGCAAAAAAAAAATATTTTTTCCTCATTTCAAAGCATGAAAAAAAAATTATGATATAAATCGTCATCAAGGACGAGACACATTAGCAATGGAAGGTTGAAGATAAGAAAAAAGTTTTAAGTAAATATTTGCTATAATGAGCAAATATTGAAGAGTTTTAACTACAATTAGAATGCATTGTATCAAATAAAAATTGTGGATGCAATATAACTATCCTTAACTGAAAGTAGAGATGTCAATGTTGAGCTCGTCAAAATTTATTTATTATTTTTTTTTTGACGAGCCGCTCGTCCCAAAATGCTAGCGAGCCAGCCTGCTCGGCTCGGGCTTTTGACGAGCTCGAACTGCTCGTGGCTCGTTTTTTACGAGCCAAGCGGCCTAGCCGACGAGCAGCTCCGCTCATTTCCCACCTCTAACTGAAAGACATACAATTTAAGAAGTACTCAATTTACAAGATTGATAAAGCCTATGTTTACTCCTCATTAAAATTATAATTTGTTTTTATCTGTTCATATCAATCACACATTTTTTAATAAAATAATATTAAACGTAATCTCAAAAAAAAATTATTCTTTTTTAACAAAACATTTTTTAAAAAAATATTATTCCAATTATTAAAATTTCAAATAATGGGTCAAACGGGGGCAAAGTGAGTTGCCTATCCTAACTAATCCGTAGACAAGCAAACAAGCCAATATCCTAATAAAGCATTCTACGAGCAGCGACTTATCAATTTGACTAGTGACAATGCTGAATGTCCAAAAATAGTGACCAGTGATTTAATATTACGATCTATGTGATATTAATGTTTAATAAATAGACGATAAAATTTAAAATTATTCTTCGATATTTTCACCATTGTTATCTTAGTATCCTTTATTTTCTTAAATAAAAATAAAATTACATCTAAATCTAAATAAAAAATAAAAATTTTAAAAAATATATTAAAATTGCCGAGTTAGTATTTCTAAGAGCTTCTGAATATATACGAATCTCCAATCATTGTACTTACACGTCACTTCAACTCAATGAAGTCCACATCGCTTACATTGATGATGATATTTTTCTTATGCGACATAATATTCTAAGCAATTTACGATAATATCGAAGTTGCTTTCTCGTGCTAGGCTAAGCTTTTTGATTTGGATTGGGTAATCACATCCAATATTTATTTCAATTGTTCACTTATGACTTACATGTTCGTGTGAATAACATTATTTAGAAATATTGATATTACAACACAAGTTTAGATAACGTTATGTAATATGTTGAATGAAAGGTAAAATAAATTTAGGAAAATACTTTTTATACATAACTATTTACATAATATTTTTTCATAAATTTGTATACTTAATTGTACATCTCATTTAATGTTACATTAGTGCTATCAGACTGTTATTTTAACAACGGAGATGCTAATTACTAAGTTCTCGTTTTTGACCATCGCTATTTGATATTATAATTTTTGAAATAGTATTATATTTAAGAATGTATGATTAGAAAATAAGAAAATAATTTGAGTTTATGTATAATATTATTTTATTAGAGAATGTGTGATTGATAAGAAGAAAAAGAAAATTTGATTATAATTTTAATGGGATCAAACAAGGGCCTAATATTCTTTTAAAACTCATTTTCAACCGCACATTTTTTAATAAAATAATATTTTTAATTACATCAATAATTTTTTTTACTTTTTAACCACGTATTTCTCATCATATCACTATTTAAAATACATTATTTTCTCATCCCCTAAATAACATGGAAAAACCCACTTGTACGGTCATTAGTGGTGTGTAAATTTACAACCCACTCACACTGTACATGTAGCATTGTTGAAATAGCATTACTTGATTGATGTAGAATTTTTGATAATAGATTTTATGAAAAATGATTTTTAGGAGAATGTGTAATTAAAATTATGAAAATACTAATTTAAATCTAAAATTATTTTTTTGAAAAATGTAGAATTAAAAATAAATTTGTGAAAAAAAAAAAAAAAAAGAGTTCCTTTCGTCTTTAAAATTAAGGCTAATTCGATTACTAAGACCAAAATCGCCTTCGAAGCAATAGGCTGCAGCCATTTATTCTCTGCCCTTTCTTTTCTGCACCATAGCCATTACAACAATGTCCCCCTCTACACCACCAAGTCCAAATCTTCCAAGAATTACACTCTCACACGCGCTTTTCTTTATCTCTTCACTCTATCCTCAATGGCCCAGTAGTACTAGAATTTATGTCTAAAAAAAAATACAAAAGGAAGACTTGTAAACAAAAAAGGAATTAGGATGGGAAGATACCGGAGGTGGAGATACAAAACTTGTCTCCTATTCACCTCCAACCACACAAACCACTTACCCCCATTGTCTTCGATATCGCATTTTATTTCATGCCAACAAATTCTTTTTCCTATCACTTAAGAATATGAGTTTATGAGTGAAAAAAATCTGAGAGTTTTCGACTTTTTGGACCTGGGGCTTGTGGTTTTCTTGGATTTTTCTTTTTTGGGTTTCTTGGTACGTTTGTGAAAGTTGATTTTTTTTTTATTTTTTTGACCTGGCTTTTTTGCGTTTTTGTGGGATTTTTGTTGTGGGCATTAGAGTTTGAACTAGAAGATGAAAAGGGCTTCTTTGGATTTTCACCAATCCCATACTGTTGATGAAGGAGCCAAAGCAAAGCTCAAATATCAAACACTGGCGAATGAATTCTTGGAATTGCAAAAGGTTTGTTTGTTTTTTTTTTCTTTACTGTTTCAGGTTTTTGTTTTTGTTATTAGAGAATTTTAACTTGATTCTTATCTATTGTTTGATCAACCTTTTTTTTTACTGAGATTGATTTTTCATGACCATAAGCATAAATTATTATCTGATATTTTTTATTAGGAATTTGTTTCCAAGAAGAGGAAATTAAAAGCTGCAAAGCAAAAAAGGGATGCATTTTTTTCTGAAGTTAGGTATGAATTTTGTATAGCCAATTTGAGTGTTTGATAATTGTTTTCCCTTATCATAGTAAAAAGGAAAAAAGAATACAATAATGATCGGATTGTCATCTTTTATTGAACATTGTAACTGATGAATTTCAGATTTTTGAGGCGAAGACAAAAATATTTGTATAAAATAAAACATTCAAATGAGGGGAAAGATCTTCTCCTTTTGCCAAATTCAGATGAAGAAATCAATGTCTCTGAAGGGGAAAGAAATCTCAGTGTCTATGAAGCTGCACCAGGAAAGTCAGACTCGGTTCTGGTCTCAAATTCACACATGGTAATCAAATTGTTTTAACAAACACAGATAAACAAATTTGTAGTTAACATTAATCCCAGATTGATTATCTTTAATAAAAAGCTCCTTTTTATACAATGTTATAGAAAAGTGAGGAGGATGGAGGACAACACCAAGTTCTTGAGAGGGAACTGAGATTTGCTAATGAGCCGAAGAATGGCTTATTTCGCGGTAAAGCAGTTGAAAAGAGGAAGATCTCACGGCATGATCAGTTCACTCTTCAGGTCTAATATCCGTATATTTTTCAGATAAAGAACTCAGTAATGTTTATTTGCTTGATGTAATTAATCGTTGGTCGCCATTTTTCTTATAAATTTCTGATTCAACTCAATCTTTTATACCAATGTCCTCTTAATAAAAATTTGATAATCAAAATTTAGCTCGTTGTATATAGGATAAGAACCGAAAAGCAGACACTTTGGATTTTCGTTTGGTTTTTTCCTTGCCAAACCTCTTATGCTAGACAAGTGTAAACTTGAGAGATATGTAACAGATGGGCTAATATACACAAGTTTCGGAGAAATCCTTGTCTAAATCAACAAGTATATTCTATATATGGTTATCAATCGACAATCATGACTAGTCCTTCATCTGTCAATTTGTCAAGGTGTATATGTAAAAATGTCTATTTCGGTTCGTAACATGCCTCTTTTGAAAATATGATTTCATTTTCGACTTCTATTGAATTTTGTGACTTTTTGGTGGCTCTTGATGTATTTTTACCTTTTCTAATTCTTTCCAATGTAGTTTGTGCAATTATCAATGGAATTGATACTTACGTTGCTATGTTGTTTTAGCATAAACACTTTGTTTGTTTGATTTTATCGTACTTTTTGTAATTCATGGAGATGACATTTCATATGTGGCAATTGTGTGGGAATGGAATTTTATTTTTTAGTGCATTTCCATTCCCAAATTTGATAGTTGATTTGTGTCGCTAGATTGACAAAGTTTAATGTTGTTTGTCTACCTTTTCCCTGACCACATGGGTTTGCCTGTCACCAATTCTTGGGATTGAACCCTATCAAATTAACGTTCGAACATGTAGAGAATTGGCGAGGTGTTTCATTAACTTCTTCCTTCCCCATCCTTGAAAACCATCAATTCATCCACTGAACATGCACTGCAATTCTAAACGTCATACACATATCGACACAGCCTTCAATTCACACCATGTCCCTGTTGCCTCTCATGGTCAGTTAATTGCAGATTTTCATTTATTACAATTCTCCGTTTCTGTCACCAAAAGAAGTAAAAATTGAAATTGAAAATCTGATTTCTTCCTTCATTAGTTCAAACATGAGATATCCTAGGTTGATGGCATCCTATTCTGGTAGTCATTTGGTTTCTGTCTATTTCCATACTGTGTGCCAAATGCTACTTCAAAGATTTTGATAGCAATTTTGATGGATACTAATAATGGCATGTTTGATAAAAATGGATTAGACAAAAATAGATAGTATTAGACGAGAAAAAGAAGTTAAAATATTGTATTTTATATAGCGTTACTACAATCTTCTGGTCGTGTTTTTGGTTATTATTCTACATAAATTGGTATTGTTTTATCTCGGGTTCGTTATACTGAAACAAATTATCTTCTATACCAGTGTATTTAATTATTTCTGATGCATAAAGTTCGCATAAAATCAGAGAGAAAAATGGACGTCAACAGAAATTTACATAAGATAATTTAAAAAGCCAAAGAGGACAGTGAACGTGAAGAAATGGAACAAATCCATCTTTCATTGTATGAAATAATGAAAACATAATCTTTATTGGTGGAGATTTTACTCCATCTCTTCCTTCTCTTTGTTCGAATCAAAACTTTTAGGTGTACACGACTAGATAATATAATAGAAAGGGTAATGCATTCATCAACAATGGTGCTCAATACCAATTTAGGTGGCTATGAGCTCCTTCGTTCATTGTTCAATACCACACAGTTTTATTAAACATGAATGAGGAGATTTATGTGACCTAGACTAGTAATAAATATTATCATTTTAATACAAAATATTTGTATAATTTTTTTCTCCTCTTTAATACGATTTTGTACAGTCTATTGCTCGACGGCTCAATTTACTGAACAAACCAAAAAGATATGAAAATAGGATGCCTTAACGAAACTTTTCATCCACCACCTAGACATTTTAAGACAGTTATCAAGGATGTTCAAAACCTGTAGTTGAATGATCTATACATTTTCTTCAATTCTAGCGTTTGGCACAGAAACTGTAAGGTTAAAGAAAATACGAAAGGCAAATCCCCATGTTTGATCCTTTCAGCTCTAGCAAATTTGTGTACAAATGCAGATCCAAGTAGAAATATCAGATGTTATGAAGAAGTCTGCAGCCATTATTATTCGGTTTATGTGGTTTGCGCTTTCTCAGACGACATGGATTTCACATCTACAGATGTACCTGCCGCTGTAAGTTTCGAATCGGTTTGTACTAACTCAGCCAACAAGGACTTCTCGTCTGCAGATGTTGGTTTTGATTCGGTTTGCACTTTCTCAGACAAGAAGGATTTATCGTCAGTTGAAGTACATGCCGGTGCCAGCTTCTTAAATTGCACCAAGATCATTGTCATGTTATCGCAGCCCTCACCTCCAGCAGTAGATGGCGCTAAACACCTATCAAGTACTTTTTCGCAGACTATAGAAAGATTAGTCTCCTGCATATGAAAATTAAAGATACCAAACTGATTAATCAACCTTAGACACAGCAGGCCAGATAAAATTTTATCCTCGAGTAGAACGAGAAATAATAGACATCTATAAAAGACGATAAAAATGTCTCGTGTTTAACCCTTGCAAAAGCAGCAAATAATCAAACAAGATCGAGGTTGAGCAAGGCACGTGGTAATTATATAATTATTTGATAATAATCTGGTGACTACATTGGGGCCAGCTACGTGAATCCTTAAAAAACTCAAATAATCAAACAAGATCGAGGTTGAGCAAGGCACTTGGTAATTATATAATTATTTGATAATAATCTGGTGACTAAATTGGGGCCAGCTACGTGAATCCTTAAAAAACTCAAAGAAATAGATCCTTAACAATTACACAGGATGTGTTAGTTGGTCTACCTTGGCCGCTCTTTACTTATTCTGCTGATATAGGTTCCAATTCCAAAAATCATAATTTGTAATGAACTAAGTTTTGGTCTTAATACTAAATAACTAAGTTTAATTGTACGTGGTGACGTAACTACGTAGATTTGAATGAATAACCGAAGTGATTAGACGGTTTCATAAAGTGCCCGTGTCACCAAGGCAGCTTCAAATCGTTCACTGTATCTAATCTAAATTTGGTAAATACTAAACTGTATGAACCCAGTAAAGGTCTCAATAGTGCACAGCTCAAGTAGTATCTAAGGACTTACAGATTTCAACTGCTCACGTATAAAATCTACGAGTTGCTGGCCTGACATGCAATCCCTGAGAAGCATTTTGAAAAAGAGAAACCAGATTAATTAGACATGAAATCTCGTATTGAGACGAAAAATATGTAATGTCACATAATGCGTGATTAACAAATTCAGCACAAAGTTGTCCCGACTTGAATTTGGGCTGAAGTATGAAATTTTCTCCTGCAATCATTTTGACGTTGCCTAAAACAATTGTTGCACAATCTTAATATAATAAATCGGAAAAAAAGAGAGTATAGAATGCATACCAAATGCCATCACAGGCAAGTACAATGAACTCGTCATCATCACAAAGTTCAACCTGGATAGTGAATCAGAACAGAAAAAAAATCAACAGTACTGTTATTAAGAGCAAGACGCGATAACACTCCTTCAAACACTCTCATATTAACTAACCTAGTAATCATATAATATCCAAATTTTTCGAAATGAAATTGTTTTCTAGAAACAGTTTTACATGTCAAATAAATAGGATACCATGATCTCTCTTTTAATTCTTTATCCTAATATATCATATTTTAGAGGTCATGAGTGCAATGACCTCGGCCTCAGTTAAGTCTTTTATAAGGTAGAAGGCTAGGTTCAAATCTTAGGGGGCGCGATAAGAAGCCGTGTGGTGTAAGATGGCAGATGCAATTTCAAAGCGGACACATACGATATAATGGTTTGGGTTTAGAGGTTGGATTGTTACAATGAGTATTAAATAACAAAGACAATGTAAGAATGATATATTTTTCCAAAAAATTATGTTCCGTTTTTATCGTATAACATTTCTTGGCAACTGTAAAATAATTCAAAATATGAGGTCCTCGTAGCCAACCAAAACAGTGTAAACAAGGTTCATTCCAGGTGACTGCATAAACTCCATATTTATGTAATTGAAACACAGAGGAGGTCCAAAGAAAATAATTATCCAGTCACACTTCAGAAAAAAAAAAAAGAAGATACATACAATATTTATATCTGGATTGGCCGTTAAAATTTGCTTTTCAGCAGGTAAAAACTTGTTCTGCTTGAATTCCACGTCACCTGAAACAAATTTAAGAACTTATCGATAATCAGAAACAACATTAGCTTCTACCATGTCTTTGCCTCAAGTCCAAGCACAAATTAAGAGCATATTTATTTAGTATAAAAAAATTGGACAGCACGAGATAGTACTAAGCAAGAAAAGATCATAAAATCTTGTTTATATATTGTCTAGACTTGTCTAATATTGTGTATCAAACATGCACTATCCAAATAAACTTATTAAAAACACTGCATAAGCAAATTGGTACACAACCTATAGCTCTTGCAAGATTTAGACTGCCGTTGACACGTCCCGCGATAATAAAACCACCAGCTTTTGAAATCCTCTCTCTCTCAGCCTCGAGATCGGGTTTGTGGTCTCTTGAAAGGTTGTATGCCTGAATGAGAAAGATTAATACAAATACTCACAATTCATTTGTCTCAAGACCTTTATATTAAAAAGAAAAAAAAAAGACACAAATTTCCATGTGCAGATATGTGTTGCCCTTATAAAAAATTTCAGTAGCGTAGAGATATGAAAGAGAAGTTAGCTTCAACAAAACGTCCACTTAAGAGCACATATACCTTCCACTAGACCATCTATATAGAAAATAATACAAAGAATTCTTTTATGTTGCACAGTACCTGACCATTCCTAGAAATTATACACCGGGAATCGCCAGCATTTGCGACGACAAGTTGGTTACCCCTAATGATCGCAACACAAGCAGTGCTCCCAGAAGTTGGTCCGGAAAAATCAGAGTGCGGACCCTGTACCAACAATACATATCAAGCTCCAAACTAATAGCAAAGACAACTTAAAACTTTTAGATTAGGTGTTCAATATCAAGTATCTAATTGATGCAAGTAAAACACCTCCTCAAAAGCCCAATCATCAACTTGGTCACTTTTGTCGCCGCTTCGTGGAGACCATATCAAACCCTCTATCATACCACTAAACTTGTCTATTTTATCTCCTAGAACAGCCAATTCTCTCCATCCTCTCTGTCCACGCATCATCTCATCCATCCTACATGAACAATAGATTTTCGGAAACAGTGTGGTAGGAAGTATACAATAATCTGAAATGGACATAGCAACAAGCCAAGTCTTGTTAACGTTGAACTTGGGGTCAACTCCATTAATCCCATTTTGTCATTTCGTCGGATCCACAAACCAATTAACAAAAGATAAAATAATCAAAAAATAACTTGGAAAATAGTTTTAAATACATAAACTTGTGTTCAACTACATTAACGCAAGAAACTCAAGAACAACAAGAATTTCAGAATACCTGAAAAAGGCTTTCTGAACTGACGTCCCTATATCCCCGGCCAAATATGCTTCGTGCTTGAGCACTTGCTGATGAAGATATTTAGCACAGAATTTGGAAACCACCTTACCTGCAATATTCGAGTGTATTGACAAGAGAACCAGCAAGACAGTTATTGTCAAATCAAGATTTAACTCTCATTCAAGAAAATTCGACCCTGGGAGGTGTACATATGCCCCATATTAATGGTTATGCCAAGAAGGCTATACTTTTTCAATAGCATCAAGAGTACGAGTATAAAGCTCTCAATGATAACTTTTGTCCAATAACAAGCAGGACTCGGCAGAACTTGTACAATAATTAATCGCCAAATTCGAGGGAATTTCAATCCCAACAATGCAAGTGAGTCAAATCAAAAAGGAAGGATAAACAAGGCAAATGAACTGTGCAGGCTAAGAAGTCAACATAAAACAAATGTAATATCCACAAGAAGGTAAAAAGAATTAAGATTGAAATAAGACAGAAGTCATAGTCCGAATAATCACGTAAAACAACCAGATTAAAACAATACAAAAGGAAATCTTATCAAGTGCACAACCTATTCCAAATGTATTTCGGCAACACTTTCTTTCCCTGTTGATTATAGTCCAAGACCATCTTGGACCTCTCACTTGAATGCAATAAAAAATACAAGAAAAGTTGGCATACCATTGATCATATTTCAAGATCATCTTGACCTGTCACTTGAATGCAATAGAAATAGAAGAAAAGTTGGTTCGACTCTATATCCTGCTCTGTTGATCAAAATCCGGGATCATCTCAACCCTCTTGCTGAAATGCGACGGCATGGAACACGGATAACACACTACCAACCACTTGATGCCATTATATTCTTCAACCCCCTTTTTTTATTTATCGGCCAAATCAACACAAGCAAAGAATCCCATTCAGAAATCTGATAACTAAAATCTAGCTTTTGGGGGAAAGCTCGATATGTTATACTATAATACAAATGAACAAGATTCACTTTGAACTGTAACTGTTTCCTTGATAAATGTCAACCAGTTACTCAAGATGATCTTACTATGGTTAGCCATCTAATCATTCCAGTCAGTGTTGGATGATGAAGAAGAAAATGAAAACAATGATCATGAAACAAGACCAGTAATGACGCGTGATAGAGATATCAAAATTTATTCCCGTTGCTTTTAGTTTATAGAGTTTCTCCACCCAATAGTTGAACAAGGTAACATGATTCAGAAAGCACCAAACCAAGCCATAATAACACAGGACCAGAGAAAACTAAATAAAAATCATTGAAAACTCAAAACAATCCACAACACAAGCACTAATTATGACTTGGCAACTTGAATTCAGAAGTTCAAGGTGGATTAAATGAATAGTTATTTTCTTGTTTTTAAACCATGCCATGACGAGCAAGTTAAGGACATAGGATCATGCTGCTTGAACAAGTGCTTAATTAATTCTCATGACCAACTTGGTCCATTTCATGTTGCATCCGACACCGTAGTCACAAAATAATTAGCTACAGTCAAAGGTATACGGTATATTATGCATATGATTCTCAAGGAAGCCTATCAATTTCAGTCAGACCTTCCCTCTTCCTTTGTTTAGAGTGCTGTTCCCATGCTCAGTGGTAATGTAAGAAGCCAATTTGTTTCCTTTCTGATGAGTTGGTATCTATTCATGTGTGCCAAGGTGGTACAACACATGTACATTAACAGTTTACATGAAATGCATGGAGTATCACCCTAGAAAACTTTCACATGACCAAACCATCCACATTGATGAAAAATTAATAAGAGAAACAGCAGGATCTTTATAAGGACTTAAAAAGTGATGGTACCTGAGGAAACACTGTTTTTCAGCAGGTTATTTCTTAGAAAAGTTCAATCAAAAATTAAAACAGAACAGGTGACAGAAACTTCAGTCAAAGTAATCCATTCTTTCATTCCAAACTAAGAATATCTTCAAATTATATACGTGTAAAATACAAATCCATACAAGCAACAGATTATTTATCTTTCACAAGCTCATATTTTTAAGACAAAAAATATATTCCATATGCTGAGGATCTTCTGAGGCCATGGTAAAGGAAACATGCAAATTATCGACAGCAAAAACAAATGGACTTACCTCCATGACCATCATAAACACCAAAAAATGAAGTGGATGCATCCAAGTCAGGAATTGCAGCGTGCTAAAGGAAAAATATTAAGATCAGTCAGTGAAAACTTATATGATACATTAAAGCACTAAATCCCCAAGTCAAAATATAATAATTAAACTGCCAATGATGGTATAGCACAATAACAATCACTTAACATATGTCTATAACAAAAAACAACCATATAGAAGTTATGCAATGATAATGTGTTAACATGACACAATATATCAGAACATAACCCTGACTTCGATGTACACCATGTTTTAGTTTATTAAACTATTGTCTTTATGGAATCTGGCTCATTGTTCACAATTTCACATTATCAAACTATTAATTCTTTCCCAATCAGCACAATAGTGTATGGGTTTCCCAACCTAAATTAACTCCATATGCATGCGTATTATCCAATTATAGATTATTTTCTAATCAGCAGCAAGCACCAACTAGATCAGATGGTCATATGCCAGACATCAGGAATGTAGTCAATAAGAATCCGCCACTGCACCAGACCTTAAAATTATGAGCATGTTTAGCAAAGCTTAAATTTTAATTTGAGCTTGTCAAACATATTTTTATCCCACACATTTCGTAGGACCCACAACTTACCACTCTCTTATAGTCCACACACCCACAGTTTATAAGCACTACCAAATAAGCTTACATATTATCACTGATGTATTTTTGTAGTTGGTTAAAAGCTTGCGTATTAATCACATAAACAGATAGTATAAGCATATTATATTCTTAATTGCTTACAGCATCTTCCATTGTAGAACGCCATCCTTGCATGGATGATAGACCATAACTAAGCCTAGAGCTCTCACCTTCTTCAGAAAATTTATCTGTTTTAGGAGTACTGAGATATATACCCATCTCAAACTGAAATCAAGAAACAGAAAATTTCAGAGAACCATTTAAACTAAAACATTAATAAAAAGTTCTGAAAATATGGGAAATGGAGAAAGGGTGGAAAAAAACTACTTAGATACAGGCATACAGCAGTATTTACTTATTCAATTGCTCCAGGTCTAGAACTCTAAAGTGAGGCAATGTATTTCACTGAGTGAAAAGAAGTTTAGAATAAACTGATGTGCAAATGATTCCATTCTATTCAACATATGGAACAAACACTAAAATAGTGACGCAAATAAAGTAAGCATTAATAAATCATTTTTACTAGAGAAAATATCTCATTTTCAATTTTTGATAGTCAAAGACAACTTCCTAAAGACTTTTTCGATGTCGTTTAGATATAAGAATGGAAGTTTATGCTGCTAAAATCATCAATACCGACAATTTGGTCATCCAGATTCATAAATAAACAACAAATTCGTCATCATTGAACACACACATTCAACAAAGAAATAACTAGTTCGTCATTGAAGTTCTTCCTCGACTGGTTTTTTTAGTTGCAGGTGACAAGTACCCGTGTCAATTTTTATTCTTATTCTGCAAAAAACATTCACAGGAGAACTATACCATTTGCCATATTACTGCTGCATTTTCGACAGCGATGAAAGTTGAGGGTAAATGTAATCGATTTAATACCACGTCGTAGGTAAACTGACAAAAAGAATAACCTTTTAGATAATCCAAACTTAATCCAATTAAGATTTTCATATTCTCAGTTTAGACATTCGTAATTGTAGTTTAATTAGATCTCATCTACGGAAGAAACCATGCCCAAAATTATTAAACTTCCAAACTCCAAATACTCGGAATCTCTTGTCAAATACGCAAACAGAGCCATATCAACATCCATCGAAATCAAACTATAGTAATCCAACCATAAAATCAAGAAAAGCCAAGGTAACAGTAATTTAATTGAACAGGTATTGCACAGTACAAAAGATTACAAGAATTTTCAAAAACGGCTTACGTGCCCAGCTAAGCAACCGCAAAATTTTCTGAATCTTGAAACAGAAGGGGATAAGGGACGAATATCTGTATATATCTAGTAGAAAGAACAATATCCTGGAAAAGATTTCAGAGAATCAATGAGACAAAAAGTAGATTATATGAGATATTATTGAAGATTTTACAGGTTAAAATCACTTGCGGCCACTTTATTTTATAATTAATGTCATTACACAATTTGATTTTATTTCATCATGAATACTCAATTTTATACTTAATGTAATTATGATCATTTAATTTGATTTTATTTCATCAAAACCATCCAATTTTAATTATGACTATTCAATTTTATACTACCCATTTTTAAAATTAATGAAAATTATGAAAAGAAGTTGAATGGCCATAATTAAACGTTATATAAAAATGAGTGCTCATAGTGAAACGTTTTATAAAATTGATGATCTTGATGAAATAAAATTAAATTGGGTGGGGGTGATACTAAATATAAAGTTAAATGATCTGATGAAATAAAATCAAATTTGATGACCATTGTGACATTAAGTATAAAATTGAGTGACTAACGGTGAATTTAATCGAGATTTTACCGTTCAACAAAATAGTAGCTTTTTTAGCTTAGAAAAGAAAAAAATTTATTACTAACTTATAAACTTAGTCAAACATGCATTATGGAAGTGTAGGCATGTGGTGTTACTTGATTGGCATGAATGACGAAAATCTTTTTGTCTACTCTGTGAAGGATTCTGCTGAAGATTATAATCCTGTGTGTGTGCATTATAGAAATTCTTTCTACACATTTTTTGTATTTGGGCTTTTCCGTGGGAGAATAGCAGTTGCGGTTCCTAATCTTTCAAAACTTACTAGAAATTACTCAAATCTTTCATTTTAACAGATGAGGTCCCAAATCTTTTATTTCGATTGCACGTAGAGGATAAATTCCACAAAATTAAAAATTGGCACATTTTGACCAGTTTAATGAAGGATGAAATTGTAATTCTATGTTTTTTCAAATAAAAAAAATGAAAATAATTAAATAAAAACCCAAAAAGAAAATAAAGAAAAGAAAAGGAAAAGATGCACCTTACCCCAACCCACCCATATACTTCATCTTTTCCAACCACTCCTACTCCATTCCAACCCAATCCAACACCAACTTACCCCACCCCTCAACCAAAACAAGATGAATGCCGCCATACCTAATCACCTTGCCATCAACACACAATTTCATTGTCCTCTTACAAAACTTTGCAAATTCAAGTACAAACTGCAATTTTCACAAATTGCTTGCAATTACGAATTTCGATCTATAACCCACTGCTTCGCACACTTTCCCTTCATCAGATCCACCCTTTTCCCTCTCTAACTCTCTCTAAATAATATATTGTTCAATTGTAGTACAAAACTTTTTTTCAAGAGATTCAATCGGACTGTGCTGGAAAGATGCTGAAATTCCTGAAAGGTGTGGTGGGCGGATAGGGTGCGGGCCTCAAAGATGTGCCACATAACATCGGCGAGCCTTACTCGTGTACCTGGGGCTCCTAGGTTCAGTGTCGTGACACCTCCAAGATTCTCTAATTTTTCCATTCCTTCATCGTCCTATATCTATGTTTATATAGATATGTATACGCGAGTATATATGTTTCAATGTTATTTTATTTATTTATTTTTGTTTTTGGGGTTTTGATTGAATTTGTTGAGTTCATTCTGAATTTCACATGATCATTTATTATGTGGGGGTGGTTGGGGAAGATGAAGTGGATGCGTGGGTTGGGGGTAGAGTGCATATCTTTCTTTCTTTTCTGTGTTTTTTATTTATTTAAATATTTTTATTCTTTTATTTGAAAAAATATAAAGTTACAATTTTAGCCTTTATTTAACTGGTCAAAATTGGTCATTATATATATATATATATATATATATATATGTT
>CAIGRB010129403.1:18962-36256 GCA_903798255.1 Fraxinus quadrangulata | reverse complement strand
TAAAGGATTTCATTAAAATCTCAATTGAAAACACCTGAATTTAGAAAGATTTTTAAAATCCATTAAAATCTTAATTGAGGACGCTAGCACATTGAAAATAAATTACTCGATACTATTCCGGACTTGCTCTATAGATTAATGTAAACATGTCCAACGTAGAGAAATTGGATTCAAAAATCTCCAAATACATATCAGCACATAATGTAAATATTATTATTATTATTAATACATTTAATAACACAACAGCGAAAACAAGCAGTTACATCCTAGAAACGAACTTTAGCAAGTCTATGATTTATTCAGACACATTATTTATTGCAATCCAAAGCACAGGCGCCATCTCTTGACTGCTTACAAATCCTTTTAACTGAGCTGAGCAAGATTGTGAGTCTCAATATCTTTAGTAACAGCCAGGGGCGGACCGAGATCATTTTTCTTATGTGATCAAAAAAGAGAATATAAAAATGTTTAAGTAAAAAAAAAAAAAAAAACAAAAAAAATAAATAAATGTTTAGGTAAAAAAAAAAAACTCAAAAAAAATAAAAATAAAATTGTGGGGTCATTTGACCCCATATGACCCCATGTGTGTCCGCCCCTGGTAACAGCGAGGCACAAGTCCATAATTGTGTTGGGATCTGGGACATTCTCGTTCTTCTTCTCGTACCCTAAGGTCCATGTTATCAAGCTGTGGTCTACATCGGAGTCGACATTAATAATGTATTTGAAGGTCTTGTAAAACTCAGCAAGATCTCCTTCGATCACCATGTAGGTCACTCATTTTCTTTCGTCGTCTCTGGCTTCTGTTCGGTTTTGTGGAGTCTAGTTTTGTTTGATCCGGATGACGACCCGACCCGAATAATGTTGCGTGATTTTTAATGAGAGATTTTTTTGGCCTGTTTTGTTGCCCATTGTGAATCATGTACGTAGGATATAAAAACACAGTTTTTGGTGATTATGATTTTTCTAAGATATAGAGAGAAAAAATTATACGGCTGTACTTTGTATTCTTTTTCCCTAATAATAGTGAAATCCCTGCAACTCAGTGAACGTAGGCAAATTAGCTTAACTATATAAATATTGTCTTATACGTGTGATTTTTTTTATTTTTTATTTTTTATTTTTTTTTTGGCGTATGTTTTCTCTATTTTTACATTTCTCACATGTTGGGAATTTCAGGTTGATTCGCTATAGCTTCAACCATTTCTTTAGATACCCTCTCATTTCCATCTGGGATTCACAATCAAAACCCTAAATATATAGAACTTCCGAGACTTTGAGGCAACTAAAATTAAAACTATTCAGTTTGATTAGCAAAAGGCAAGTAAACTTAGGAATTCTGAATAGTTGACTGAACAACCAGACAGTAAGAGCTCATATTGACAAGTTGAGAGTTATTAAAGAAATGATAGGTTCATCTATTATAATTATAATTTCTTTGAATAATTATAATCCTATTATAATTTAATTATTTCAGTAATACATTACTTTTTGTTTTTTAATACGTATTTAATTTATTTAATCATTTAGTTACCATCAATGTACATATATGTTTTTACAGAGTCATTTTACTTGTTTATTTTAATTAATGTTCACATTCATTTAATTAATATTCATCTTCATTTATGTATTTCGGTGTTATTAATTCTAATTATAAGCGAATTAGAAATATATTTCATTGTTCACGTCCATGTATACTAATTAACATTCAATTTCATATAATTGAAAATGTAATAAATGACTAAACATTCATTGTCGCATATATATTCACTGGTATTAATTATAAATTAATTAACATTCTCATATATTCAAATATTACTTTTACTGCACTTATAAAATATTTCATAATAACGTGCGTTACACGTTGAACGTTGACTAGTTTCATTAAAAGTAGAAAGAATCTATTTTTAATGATAAGAGTATTGATACAAGATTTTAGAGGTAATGTTTCATTTTTGTCAAAAGTTTTGCTGAAATTTTGTCAAAACTCAACATTTTCTCCCTTGAATTTTCAAGAAAAAATTGACCATCTACATATGTAAAATTAGAGCACTGATCAGTCCAATTGTACGATATAGCACAAGCTAGAGGGAATTGAAGTACATATTGACAGTATGGAATCATATTACAAATAAAACCATACAATACATAAAAAAAGAAGCACATTTTAATATTATTTTTACATTTTATTACGTTCAATAACAATAATAAGAACAAGAACAACAAACTCAGAGATTTTTAGACACAGACTTCACCAAACCCCCTGTTTATTCGCCAATACATAATATTAATATAGGCATCCCAAGCAATGGCATCATGCCATGATTGTTTAGAACTTTTTAATTGGGCTTGGCAAGATGGTGACTCTCAATATCTTTAGTAACAGCAAGGCAGACTTCCATCAATGTGTTGGGATCTGGGACATTCTCGTTCTTCTTCTCGTAGTCCAAAGTCCATGTTACCAAGTTGTCGTCTCCATTGGTGTCTACATGGACGGTTAGTTTGAAGTTATTATATAACTCCATGAGGTCTCCTTCGATGACCCTGTAGGTCACAGACTTCTTTTCCTCGTCTATTGCTTCAATTATCTCTTTTGCAACCCTGTCTTTCCCATCTGTAGCTCACAATCAAAACTATTAGTGGGAACCTAATTTTATATAAATTCTATGACTTTAAAACAATTAAAAAAGTAAAATGGTTCAATTTTATTAACAAATGGGGATTCTTCGAGTTCAACAATTATTTTTCAACGAGTCTTACAAGTGGCATGTTTATTTACATCATTAGTGTTAAACAATTTTGACATGTTAGGAGCAATGAAAGATTGACTACTCATTCTACTATAGTCAGAAATGTCCTTTGTGTGCGCGCTTTTCAAAAAAAGTGAAATGAAATACATGTGTCTTGTCGTAATCATTGGAGCTGACGAGAGTAACAATTTTGTCTGCGGATGTATGCAATAAATTTTAGGATCAAACTAACCCCCTCTTACCCTCACTATTGTGAGGGAGATATACACCATGGTGTACAAATGACTTTTCCCTAAATTTTATATGATTCGAGAAAAATAATTTTAGTAAAACGAAAAGTGAGTCTTGAATATAAGAGGATAATATTGTTTTAGTTATGAGCTAACGATGTAAACTAAACCAGCACATAGTTGATTTACAATCCACTACCTTAATTCACTGGGCTACTTCCACCCCTCAACTCCTTAGATTTCTTATTCCAAGGCAAAATGTTGAATTTCCACTATTTCATTTATCTTCTTACTTATTTATGAGATGTTCTTATCTCCGAAATAGAAAGATTCAGCAAAAAAGATGATTATAAGATGCAGGATGAATGGATGGGACAAAGATCTGGCATTAGAACTAGTTGATCGTCAGTTCAAGGGAGGTCATTGCTTGGGCACTGTGGAGCGTCCGTACATAGCATACAAACACACACACTGTTTTTAATTTAAGATGAATTATTTTTGGTTATTAGTTAGTAAGATTTTTCCTTGTTTTTTTACTAGTTAAACTCTTCCGGAGCACGGCTTAGAAGTTCTTCTAAAGGTTGGTCTTCACTCAATATTCAATGGAATCAACGATCCTAGATTAAGGCGTTATTCTCATTTCCTACGCTTGCAATTCATCGTGTTCCTTTCACACATGTCATGTCTGTCTATTGCACGAAAAAGAAATCCCATAAAATTTGTAACACCGATTAGTAAACATGTTGATAAACCACGTTCTAAAACACAAAGATGAAAGAAATAATTGACTTGTCAAATTATCAATCGAGCCACGAGAAAGATTTAGTATATAGACTCACCGTGAGTGTAGTTCAAGTAGATGACAGAGCCAACAGTCCCCAATTGACCCTCGTGCAAATCACATTTCTGAATGTGAGCAGGGCTCATGCCTGATAAATGATGAGGTCTCTCTCTAAAGATTTCATGGAAAACATCCCCATCGGATTTAATATCTATTTGGGAAACCAATTTTCCTGTAAGCCCCATTCAAATTTTTTTCCCCCCCACAAATATTACAAAACAAACTAGTTGAATTGATTTTGAGGTGTGTGAGTTATGCTTGAAAATGAAGTCTTTATATAGCAGAGTAAATAGTGATGATCTTGATTAAAAAATTTCCAGCTTTGCTTCTCATTATTATTATGTAATTGTTTTCAAAAATAAATGTAGGGCATATAAGGCCCCACGGTGATGCAAGTTTAGCAAACCCCCAGCTACCACCCAACTACACATAAATGTTAGGTCTTTATAATTCAATCCCAGTTTTATTATCCACGATGAGGGAATATAGACGAATACTTTAATAAAGATTGTCTCAATTTTATTAAAGTTCATCTTTGACTTTGGTAATAAGATTGAACGTATGAAATTCAATTCGTGAAATTGACAAGTATTTGATTTCACTTTATTGTTGTATGTAGAACCTTAATCTTGAGCAAATAACGAATTTCAATTACTAACTTGGAAGCTTTTTGAGGTATCGATGAGTGAAATCAAATCATTGGTCAATATCAGTACCTTGAGAATTAAAATTAAGTAACCAAAGAACATGTAATCGCAATATTGAATTTGTAACCTATTTAATAGGGACGATAATGACCTCGAAGGATTTAATAGTGGATAGACAATTCTGTGCTAAAAAATTCGATATTGATTGTTAAATTAATAATGTGATGTCATCAAATGGGTCTATCAATAGAAAATGGGATTTTAGGATTTACATTGCGTTTCAATTGATGTTTTATGTTGTGCTAAATTTTCTACAGTTCTACGTTATTGAAGAAGGCCATATGATTTGAAGGTGGAATCAAGAAGATCAATGCAAAAATATTTTTGTAAAGCACACTATAAGTGTAATTTTTAAAGCACTTGTGTTTATTATTCCAACAATTATTATATTCTTGTCTACACATAAAGTAATTAAATATTTTTTTCTACAATAAATTAAAAAACAAAGAGGGCACTTTGGTCAAATAATCATCCGATTCTTTTCACTTTCAGAGACGTTATTATTCGAAGAAGATGCCATTTTCGCAATACATTTGCAAGTCCTAGAGTATCTATTATCCGTGTTTGAGTCGAGATGAATATGAGATAGCTTGCTAAATATTTGCAATATCCAAGTCAAGATGATCTCGTGATATAAAGATTTACCAACGGACCTTTACCCTTTTTACAGATAAACGAAGAAGGAAAGTTCGTTGGGTTCTGACCCTTTCATGTCTATAACTTAGTTCCTTCGATTACTACATGGATGAATCTAATCCGAATTATTAACCATAGAAGAAATTAATTATTGAACCGATCACAAGGATACTAATTATAGTACCTAGTATTCAAATAAGAGTTCCTCCAAATGTATTACCTATATCTCTACTTCCCTTTTATTTCGTCAATTTCTAAGCACAGGTGAACGTGAGATTTGTAGTTCATTTGCAAGTGCTAGGGACTCTATTATCGATATCTAAACCTATGTTTGGTTAGTATTTATGAATTGTTTATAATTAGAGTCGGCCTGCTCTGTGTGATATTTTAAAAATGGGACCTCCTTTTTCATAAATATTGTGCCATTTAACTAATATAATAATAAAAATTTTAAATTTTAAAATTACTATATATAAAAAGATGTCGTGTCTCTACAATGTTAAGGCCTTGTGCGGTCACACTGCATGCACACCCTCGAGGCCTCCTCTGTTTATAATACTAAAATCGTTTTTATTTACACATTTTGATATACCAATAAATACTGTCCAATTATTCACAACATACTTCTATGTATTTATAATTTAAACGGTTTATAAATCCTTCCAAACGTGCGAGTCTGTGACTGGTTTCAGTACATTTGCAAGTGTTATTGGTTCTATCCCAATCGGCCTACTATCAATTAATGGACCCCCAGAACGATGTGAAATAAATGAGATAATATTGTATATTTGTGGAGCAATAATTTTATTTGGGTCCCACCATATCACATGAAACACGTACATTATTTTACATAAAAAAAATAATTATATAAAAAAATCGTGCAACTAATTTCTTGGGATTGGAATCTTACACATCATGATTTCCAGTTTTTATCATTCTAGGTAGTAATATTTGTAATATTAAATTTTATATTTAATTAAAAACAAAAATTTATGGTATCTAAACTGGCGTTCAACACTATTTGTGCCATATAGCATTATTCTAAGTTCATGGTATCTAAACTTTTTTTTTTTTTTTTATTTCATGGAAAATGCTTGAACAATACCATTTTACAGTTAAAGATGAACTTCTTCAATTGTGATGATTTATAGACTTTTAAATTACGTCAAAATCTAAAGGTAAAACGAAGAATGCGAGTGAATTAATTGTTGGAAAATTTCAATGTGTGGGAGCCACACACACATGTGTGTATATATATATATATATTAAAATGCGTGGTACTATTTTTAAAGTTTAATCAATAAAGTGATCCATTAAAACTAATTTTGGACTAATGAGTATTAAATGTCATGAAAATAAAGTGTAGAGACCATAACGGTTATTTTAAATTGATGATCAGCCAATCTAAAAGAATTGAAAGATAATAACAGCATATTCAGTTATTATATCATGGGTCATGGTTTCTAATTGAATGTGATTTTCAATCTCTCTGCATCCCCATCAACAGAGAAGAATTCTAGAGGAATTGCGTATCAATTGGAAGATTAAAAAACTTTGTCTAGATTAAAAAACTGTGCTACATGCATTAATTGATAAAATATATTTTATAATACATATTTAGATGTGATTTTATTTTTATTTTAAGAAAATAATGGAACCTAACTAGCAATTTATAGATGCACTAATTTTAGACTTGACTCTTTATTCACGAGACATCAATGTCATACACTAAAAGTCCTTCTAATTACATATTCATAGATATCAATTTATAGAATGCATTGAATATACTCTAATATATATCACATTCGTATCATGTCTTTGTTTAATAAAATGGTTGAAAACTTACTAAAAAATGAGAAAGCAATAGTTGGAGTAAATTATGTCCCGTTTGGTTGAAGTTTATAAACAATTTATAACAAGTCAAATCACTTTTCTCATACACTTTTTCGAGACTCACAAGTATTATCTATATTTAAAACTCATTTCTATCTATTTATAACTTAACGAAATTGTTCTCATACCCATAGTGGACAGAATAAAGCTGCTTACTTGTTGATACAGCAGAAAAATCTTACTTACAGTTCTCTCCAATTATAAAACCGTAAATAAAGTTTTCTCCAAAGGAGTAAGATAAGACTTCTTATTGTGGGCAGGAGGACTTTTTTGTATAACTTAAACCATTAATAAACACTTCCTAGCTTGTAGAACACTATTCTATTTTATTTTATTTTTGTTACAACTATGTAAGAGAGAATTGAATAACGCAAAAAAGCCGTAAGTATTTTATATGCATTTCTTCTTTAATTTAATTTGATATAATAATGTCCTACAGATTATAATATTATTTTAATGTACTCAATCTTTTAGTGTCGAGAAAGCAAAAATGAAAGAAAGAGAGGTTAACAATAACCATTAAATTTTATATCATCCATTAATATATTGTTCAATTATTAAGCATTAATATATTGTTTAATTATTAAGCATCTTGGGATTCAACGCTGTTTTAGATAAAAGAAATAATAAATGAAAATAATAAGGTTGAATTCTAAGGAAAATAATTTATATGATATCAAGCATCTTAGATGTAATAATTTTTACATAGCCAAGCAGACTTTATATATGCATGTCAAGCATCTTCAATGACTTATCGAGGCAACTTAAACAACTTGGGAGCTTTAGACAAAAATTATTAAGTGTATCGTTTTTGAAATAATGATAAAATATAACATTAATGATAGCAAATGATTAATGTGAAAATTTTATTGGTGATTGCTGATGGTATTACCATTGAATATTCATGACAAAAATCAATATTTGTAGGTACAAATTATCAATAACAATATCGACGCATCTCATCACAATTACTAAAGACGCCGTCATCGTTGATGTTATCCACAACCAACAATTGTGATGTCTGTATATTATATAGAGCCTTCATTCTTCTTAGTCATCCTTCCACCATCGGATTGCATCTTAGTCTCATATTTCTTCCTGTGTTCTATGTCTTGTCCTTGCGCTTTCACTCATTTGCTATGCTTACTTTCCCTCTGTTTATTTTAGTCCTTTAGTGAAATTTTGGCAAAAAATATTCATATCTTGGTTACACCTTTGAAGCCCAACTTCATACTAGTGACACTCTTCAACCCTTAATTTGAGTTGAAATGATCAAACTCATTGTCTCTGGGTGAAATCAACTGTTTAGGCAAAGCCACGGAATAAGTCCTTGAATAAAACAAGTTAGAGTCCATGTTCACATATAGAAATCAATTTCAATTTTATTATCTGCTCACACAATGGAAGGTACAAATTCAGTTCCTATTAATAGAGGAAGGTAAGAAAATAACGAACTAAAAACAAACTTATTGTAGTGGGGTGCCTGAACTATAAAGGATGGTCAATTAAGTCCTTTAGGAAATAACTTGTACATCCCCCCCTCAAGTTGGAGATCGATGGAAGTCCATCAAACCCAACTTGGAGAGTAAAAACTTGAACTGAGGAGATGGAAGAGACTTTGTAAACACATCCGCCGCTTGATCATTGGAAGAGATGTGTTGTGGATGAATGAGACCAGCTTTGTATTGATTACGAACCACGTGGTAATCTATTTCAAGATGCTTTGTACGTTCATGAAAGACCGGATTAGCACTAATATGGAGAGCTGCTTGGTTATCGCACCAGAGAGGAATTGGAAGATTTGGGGTTATGCAGAAATCTCGAAGAAGATAGGTGATCCACTGAATTTCACAAACAGTTGCAGCCATACTTCGATATTCAGCCTCTGCAGAACTCCGTGAAACTGTCTATTGCTTCTTTGACTTCCAGGATATAAGAGCACCTCCTAAAAAAATGCAATAGTCAGTCAAGGACTTTCTAGAATCTGGGAAGCCCAATCTGCATCGCAATAGGCTGCAAGTTTGAAATTGTTAAAAGCAGGAAAGAAAAGGCCTTTTGACATAGTGCCTTTGATGTACTTCAGTAAATGAAGTGCAGATTCCCAGTGTGAGATAGTTGGTGAATTAACAAACTGACTGAGTTGCTGAATTGCATAAGAGAGGTCTGGTCTGGTAAGATTAAGATAAAGTAATCGCCCCACAAGTCTCCTATACTGATCAGGTTGGTGGTACAAGACACCATCTGCAGTGAATTTATGTCCCTTAGGCAGTGGGATACCCACAGGTTTTGAACCTAACAAACCAGCATCAGTGACGATGTCCAAAGTATACTTTCGTTGATTGAGATATAAGCCTTCTGAACAGCGTGCTATTTCTATCCCCAAAAAATATTTAGCAAGTCCTAGATCCTTTATGGTGAAAGTAGTGTCCAGGAAATGTTTGACATGCTGTATTTCTTTGTCATTTGTTCCCGTAACTAGTACATCATCCACATATACGAGAAGGATAGTGACATCACGATCTGAATGAAAAATGAAGAGGCAATTATCATGTACAGATTGTGTGAAGCCATATAGTTGCAAGTGCTTGCAAAATTCTGAATTCCATTGCCGGCTAGCCTGCTTTATACCGTAAAGAGACTTCTTCAGTTTACAAATCTCACCTTCTTTAAAATTTTTGTAACCTTCTGGATTTACTTCATTTCCTATCTCCAGTGGTGAGTCTGCCATATGTGCAGTAAATTTTCCTCCAGCCCTTTTTTTTTTGTTCGCTCAATTGTTTAAACCAGTCCGGATATCCAATCAGCTTAAAACAGAATTCCCTGCTATGTCCTGTGGTGTTACAATGTGTGCAAAACTGATTTCTTTTCTCTTCTTTACTTACATCAAATTTTCTACCATATCCTCTTCCTCCTCCAAGTCTTCTATACCCCTGAGTTTTTACATTCATAGCACTTACTTCAGTATGCTCCCCATAAGAAATCTGAACTTCTCTCCGTTTTTCCACCTTTTGGATCATAAAGTACGCTTTATTGACTAGTGGTAAAGGATCCATAACTAAGATCTGGCTTCGTGTGTGTTCATAGTCGTCATTCAATCCCATGAGAAACTGCATAAGTCTATTGAATGAAGTCACCTCTGATACTGACTTTGCTGATCCACAGGTGCATTCAGGTTTAGGCATTAAGAAGGTTAGTTCATCCCACAGTCTCTTCAATCTCATGTAATATTTTGAAATAGACATGTTACCTTGTGAGATAGAACTGATTTCCCGTTGGATCTGATACAGCATAGGACCATTCAAGTTCCAAATCTTTCCTCAATCTCCATCCACAATTCTCTAGCAGTGCTGGTGTACAGAAAGGCTTCAACAATTTCCTTCGAAATAGAATTCAGTAACCACGAAGTTATCGTATAGTTAACTCTCAACCATTTATCATAATTCGGTGAATTTTTCTCAGGTATTTCCACACTACCATCAATAAGCCCTAATTTCACCTTTGCTCCAAGAGCGATTTTCACCGATCTACTCCATGCCAAAAAATTCTTACCAGTTAGAGGAGCTGTAACTAACGTCATTCCTGGATGATCTGAGCTATGAAGAAATAGCGGATCNAGTTAGAGGAGCTGTAACTAACGTCATTCCTGGATGATCTGAGCTATGAAGAAATAGCGGATCTGAGATATTTACATAACTCTGCCCTCCATTTCCCTGATTCATCTATTCGTCCCTCATATCTGTAGGAAGGATATCACCGTTTCGATTTCCAGCCATGGCAGCTCAGTTTGAACTAATCCTCCTTCTTTAACAGGTTCGTCGCTTGCGGTTCTGGAATTCCAGAATCAACCTCTCTGAGACCATGTTCACGTATAGAAATCAATTTCAATTTTATTATCTGCTCACACAATGGAAGGTACAAATTCAGTTCCTATTAATAGAGGAAGGTAAGAAAATAACGAAGTAAAAACAAACTTATTGTAGTGGGGTGCCTGAACTATAAAGGATGGTCTATTAAGTCCTTTAGGAAATAACTTGTACAATCCATCGCATGCAAGATGTTGATGGAGCTCTAATTGGAGATTCTTGTCCCATTTATTTAGAATGAAAACTAAAATTCTGAGGTCTTTCCTAAATATGGTACCTTAGGAAATCACTTAACTTTATTACAGGTTGAGCCAACTTTTCCGAGGCAGGTGCTTCATCGCCAAAGGCCAGATGTCTCTGTTTAAGCGGTAAGAAGCTAACAATAGCCTTGGTGATGCCTAGCTTAATGTGTAAAGCATGGAAACCAGCACGACTCTCAACATTCAATTGAAGTATGAGAGACACTCAACCATGATGACACCACCCCATTTTCGTATTGACAGGAGTCACTTCTCCTCTAACAAAACTCCTCTACGATGCACTCTAAGATAAAATAGAATACTCTTGTCAAAATTTTGTTGAATTCAAACACTAGACTAATAAATTAATGAGAAATGATATACTAACCTCCGTTACTTGGTGTATGCTAAGCAATAGTGACATGACGTATCAATTAATTGGTAATCATTTAGGCCTTGTTTAGGCCTCATTTCTTCTTCTTCTTTTTTTTTTTTTGGAATGATTTTCTAGGTAATACGGTTAAAAAATGGGAAAAGAATTTGGATTTGTCTGTAAAATAATTTTATAGAGAATGTGTGGTTGAAAATAAATTTTGAAAAAATAGAGTTCAAACATGGGCTTAATTCTTAGGACTTACCATAAACTTATTCACTAATTAATGAATGTGTTATGTCACTATTGCTTATCATTAGCTAAGCAACGGTACATGATAGATCATTTACCATTGTTATCGATTACCATTTACTTCCAATAGGTAGCCTCACTTGTAGTTCTTATTTTAAATATTTCTCGATGATATCAAATAAGTAGATTTCAATTTCAATAGATTTTGTAACGCGGATAGAAGATTGAAACATTATCCATTTTAACAACCCCATCATTTTTATATCATTAATTAATGGGACTCAACTATAGCTCATTGACTAGCAATATACTACTCTTTGGTTTACACTATTTTGTCTTTTTATATGTGTATTGTCTATTATATCCTTAGTTATATAATTTAGCTATTTTCCGCATTTACCCCCAAATAATTGGTATCAGAGCCTAGTAACGAAACTGTAGAAAATTTTAAAAATGAATAGAAAAGATAAAATGATTTTAGAAGAATTACAAAATATTAATTTATTAACTAATACTAATCGAATTAAATTGCAAGAATTAGCAATAAATTTAATTATTGAATTTAGATATCTAAGTGAAGAGATAAAACAAATAAATAATTCTCAACAATTAGTCGAAATTAAAAATAAAGTATTACAAATTTTGATAAATGAATCTTCTGAATATGAAGAGGAAGATATAATAATAAATCAATTTTTAGAAAAATATGATAATTATGCTCAACCTTTAGGAAAAACAAATATTCTAAATTAACATGTTTTAACTCATATAAAAAATATGGTATCAAATTTAGAAATTATTAACGATAATATTAAAATAGGACCTTAAATCCTATATAAACAAATTGAATCAAAATTTAAAAAATTAAAACATAAAAACGAATCGTATGTCTCAATTGAACTACATTTACTGACTTATGTTATAAAGGAATTAGAAACAAAATTCTTTGAAACTAGTGGAGAAGAATTAGAAGCTTATAAACAAAGTTTATAACAATGAGCTATTCAAATTGAGAATATATATATGAATAATACTCCACCAAAAGAAGAAACAACTGAAATTAATACTCATCCTTCAAATCAACAAGTTGAAAATCAGCCGTTAGATGGCAAAACACGTAGAAATAATATAACTACAGATTGGACTCAAATCGAATCCGACGAATGGAATTTAGAATGGATAAAAGAATATCGAAAAGAACGAGAATGTTATAATCTTATAAAGGAATCTAAAACCATTTCGACTAAACATATACATCTTAGGGATAATAATCTAATTAAGTTATTTACTGAACAAATTTCTACAACAGGAATATGACTAGATGTTGATGACAGCAATAATAAAAGTGAAATTATTGACTCATGGACAAAAGCTACTGATTTAGCTGTTGCTTTTTATAAGTGGAACATCACTCAAGCCTATAACTTTATTATCCACACTTTTAGAGGAATTACTTCAAATAGCTGGAAAAGAACTTCTGAAGAAACCAAAAATAAAATTAAATATTGAGAAAAATTCACAACTACCATAGATAGCAATGAAAGTTTAGATGCTGAAAACTTTAAGGAAATTTTAAAACGAATGGAAAATTTTTTTAGACACTTATTCTTAGAAGAAGTTATACCAGAAACTAAAATAGATATGATTACTCAAAAAACTTTACAAGCAGAAAGAGAAATGAAATTATTAAAAATTTGTGATATGTGTGAATTAAATGAATATACTAAGAAATTCGAAAAAATATATATTAAAGCATCCAAATTTATAAAAGAATGGAATCTATCAGAAGAAGATAAAAAATTATTAAACAGATATTTTCTTAAACTACCTTGGCTATGGGGTGAGAAATTATTTGAAGACTATCAAATTTATTGAAATAAAATAGAATGGGAAGATTCTAACCATAAAGCAGACACCTTAAGAATGAGAACTTCATTTGAAAAAAGAAAAATATCTGAATGGTCTAGAAAGTCTATGTATCAACACCTATTTAGAAAGCTTGGTAAGAAAGCTAGTTTATGCTGTTATGGAGAAATCACTGCAGTACCACAATTTGGTTGTCACCAACCATCTAAGAAACCATATTATAAAAAGAAATTTAAGAAATATCTTAAGTTTTGGAAGAAAAATAAAGGATTTAATAGCCATAAGAAATACCTTAAGAAGAAAAACCATGGAAAATGGAATATAAAAAAAAAAAAAAAAAAATCTTGGAAGAAATCTAAAAAAGAATTCTATAAAAAATGTAAATGTTTTATATGTAATGAAATAAGACATATATCTCCAAATTGTCCTAATAAAAATAAAATAAAAAATGTTAAATCTGTTAGATTAATGGAAGAAGTAGAATTTGACTCAGAATATGAAATAATTGAAGATTTAGATGAATTATCTGAAATAGATTCAATCTATGAGCTAGATTTAGAAAAAATTGAAGAACTGGAATATGAACAAATTTATATGAATCAGGAGATTATAGATACTAGTAAAACTACTTTAGATAATGAAGAAGGAACTTCACAAACTATTGTATTTGATGAAAAAAAATATGGAGCTATAAAAGATAAACAGATATCTTTAAGAGATAAAAATATTTTTATAAGACCGATACTACCTTGATTCAACAAAATAATACACATTGTTAAATATGATAAAGTACCTATTAGCATCAAAAATGTTAAAGGTAATACTACTATACCTCTAATAACCAGAGAATGTATTAATAGAGAATTAGCAAATATAAAAAGAACCATTAGAGAAAGATTAAAGAATATAGTGATTGAGGGAATCCAAATAATGATTAAAGGATACTTTAGAGAGTTAATGGATATTCCTATACAAATATATTTAATGGATAATAGAATACTTCATGATCATATGGACGCCCTATTAGGAGTCGTCTCTGAAAATCTTATATATAAGAAAATTATATTTACCATAAGACATGGATTTGCCATGTCTTTATTAGATGAAAATTTAAGTTTAGGATTAAATCTATATAACAAAATTGATAGATTAAATATGCCACAAAGAAGTAAAGCAGTAACTTTACATTGTAAACCTTTATATGCCTTTACTACTACGCACAAAAAAAATTACTAAAATCTCAGGGAACTTCATACAAATTCATGAAAACTTTAGAGACTTAGCACAATTTACATCACCGAGAATGTTAAGTAATAGTAACATTTCTTTCCCACAAGATATATTACTTGATTTTCATCAGCAATTTAGAAGAATTGATAATAATATTAGTAATTAGAAATTAGCCACCTTGAATAGTTTTGGACAACTTGCAGTTAGAATGTCTAGTAGAAAAATAGAAAGAATTATCGGCATTAGAAAACTCACTAACAAACCATCCACATATAGAATTTACTTAACAATACCTAGAAATAATATTGATATTGATCTAAGAAAATGTGAGGAAGATAATTTCCTTATCTTAACAGAATGTATCAATAATCAAAATAACTTTGAAGAGATTATAGCCATTGTTAACACAGGAGCTAGTACTTACCATATAAGAGCAGATTTAGTTGAACACTTATCAGAAGAAAATCTACCACAAGGAATAACTCTTACAGATTATCATGGAATTAAATATGAAATTAAAATATTTGTTAATATTGAACATTTGTTTATGAGAATTATTTTGATAAAGAAAAACTGTAGGTTTACCTCAATTATTTTTCATGTTAAGACAAATGAACTTTAGGTCAAAGTAAGCTACCCACTATCTTACACAGTAAAAGCAACAATAATGATGGACAGTTGTGGAGCTTTTCGAGTCAATAAATTGAAGACAGATTCGTAGAAGAAGACAGTCGAGTCGTAAGCCAAAAATTTATCTTTCGACCTAGCAATTTTCATATCTTGTAGCAATTTCAGTTTCTGTCTTAGAAATAAAGCTTGTAATAAGGTAATCTCTATGGAGTTCTAATTTCCTTAGAGAAAGTACCAAGAGTATAGCCGAAGTATGTATGTGTACTCTTATGTAAGAGATATTAGTACGATGTTTTTATAAAATTAAGTTGTTTCAAGACATTGTCATTTCATCCTTATTGTTTCCTCAAAAACTCTTATCTTACTTATACTCCAACGGTGAAAACCTTGAGGGTTAGTGCAAGTATTTTGTTGTCGTATTTCCGTGTATATGAGTTTTAGACGTTGATAGAGAAAGTCATGAGAACCCTGTTACCATTCTAGGTGATGTTTTAACAAAGAGTTGAAGGAAAATTATGATTCCATGTGATATGCAAAAGAGTTAGAGAGAAAACCAATAAGTATATGGAAGTCGTGTTTGACCATAACCCACTTTTTTAAAAATTCAAATAACACCGATCGCTTATATCTAAGTATACTAACATATGGGTACAAGTTCGAGGGAAATCTCATTCATATTACTCTGCATTTACCTTCTGCTTTAATACTGTAAGATATTTCTTATTTATGTTAAATACTCGCATTAATATTTGCACTCCTGCTATTTATGAAATTTTAGTAGATTTGATTCAAAACTTAGAGATTAATTGTGAAAGAAAAAGAGAGGAAGTTAAATCATTTTATACTGTACTTGATTATTTTCTGAAAAATAGTAGAAATATATCTGTATCTTTATATTGGAAAAACAAAAATATAGTCAGAATCAATAGAGAAATTAATAAATTAGAAAATAAAATTAGAATATTAGATAATTATTTTGATAAAAGATATATTGATAAAAACGAGCATAATTGACATTTTCATTTATTAGGAGAAATAAACCAAAATTATCCTATATTAGGTATAGAGAACATTAAGTAAGCAAAAGAATAGAAGAAGGATAATTATGTCTTTTTATCAATAAGTGTCATCCAACATGTTAATCAACATGGTGCCGTAGCATGGTCCTCCACTGAAAACTCATTAGTAATTATTTATAATAACAAATATTTATGTCCGAAGAAGGAAATGCAAGTAACTATTAAGTCAACAAATTTTGTCAGTGGCTTAGTAAAAAGGTTTGTCTAGTTTTCAGATTTATATTATTTGATGGATTATTTTATTACTAATCCATCAATATATTATTATTATTTTGTGAAAATGAAAAATAAAAAGAAACAACTATGTCGCACACAAACATAAAACAATAACTGCATTAATAAATTAATTAAGAAAAATAATTTATACGGTAAAGAACCAGTGTAAGTCTGTAATTACAAGGAGGCCATTACCTAGCTCACGTAGTAAGAGTGAAGCCCTTTCATGACATTGGAATTGTTTTCGAACCTCATTTTGAGAAGAGATAGGAAGGAAGAGGTGAAATCTTTATATATATGGGATGTGCTATGAATACATAATGGACACCATAATGGTGTCCATAATGTACACATAGCGGCTCCCTATTGCGGGGTCGCCTGACTCGACAGGCAACCCTCCAATAGGAAGCCAACATGTGTACATTATGGACATCATTATGATGTCCATTATGTACACTTAATATTTCCATATATATATATATATATATATAT
>CAIGRB010129403.1:0-18522 GCA_903798255.1 Fraxinus quadrangulata | reverse complement strand
CGAATTTTATTTGAACCCGATTTGAAAAGCTCACAATGTAACATATGTGGTGAAGCTAAAATGATGAGAAAATTTGGAGTTGCCATTAATTATGATTCCAATTTGAGTCATAAACCGTATAGTCACAAGGAGATTGCAGCATGTGCTTGCTCCAACTAATCTTTCTCCTCCTCTTGTGCCTTGAGCAACTCTTGAGCAACTAATAGTTTATTTAACATATTTCACATTAGATCCTATTTGGTTTAGATAAAAAAGAGATTCTTAGTAAATTTTAATAAAAGTTGATGGAATGTGTAATTAAAAAGTTGTGGATCCTATGAAATGTACGATTAAAATTAATTGTTGACTTTGACTTAAATTTTGATTAGATTTTTTAACTGAGCCAAACAAGAGCTTCATGCATATGTTCAAATATGACTGCATCAAACATGTATATTTCACATAAATTTGATTGCCACCTGTGTGTTCGAACATGCGAATGAACATTGTAGAGGTGCAAGTGAATTTATTGAATTGAAACACACTTCTCAACACTTTATGCATATGTTCAAATATGACTTCATCAAACATGTATATTTCACATAAATTTCGCCCCTACAATTCACGAAATTAAGAAAATCATCAAACTAATATGGGAAAATTACAGTAGCGATCGTTAACCTTTTCAATTTTTGTAGACTTTACCTTAACTTTCATTTTGTACCAACGAAAATTTCTAACATTTCATAAATATGTAACTAGAGTCCATCTTGACAAAAACCATCAATTTTTCCGTTAGTTGACCAAAAAAATGATTTTAACCGCATTATTAATTATTTCTATAAAGATAAGTCTTCCCATATAAAAATATTTAAAATAATTAAATAAAATAAAAAACCATCATCTTCCACACCTACCCCTTCCCCATCCAAACCCCTACCCCAAAACCCAGCCCTGGCTACCCATCACCGCCCAAATTAGCCCATCGTCGTTGAATCGACAACCTCTACCACCTCTGTTACCCTCTTCTTCACTACTAAATGAAACCTAAATGAGAAATCAAAATGAAAGCCACCATCACCTTGCCTCAAAATTGAAGCCATCACCACCTCCAACTGCAACGGCAAGCTACTTCTTTCTGCATATGAAAATACCTCAAATTCCGACCATCCATCATTCTTGAGTTCAATTTGCGGCTTCCATTCCGCTATAAATGGCAAGGCATTTCTTCTCTGATTTTCAGATTTTTCTTCGAGTTTTTTTCGATAATTGAGCACTAGAATTTGGAGAAATTACAGCAACATGAGCGCTCCTCAAGTTGTGGCTGCTTCATTTTATAACAACCAGTTCACGCCGGCGATGATGACAGCTAAAGTTGTTGAGAAAGCTTGGACAAAGAAATAGATTTTGGACCAAGAAAGCTTGAGAATTGGTTTTGCTTATGCTGCAAATGTCTAAGAGAGTAATTCATTTGCTGATTTTGCAATTGTTGTTGCTGGAGTTGGAATTGACCCTAGATTTGAAGGATTTGGGACCGGATAAGGAGATTTAGCTCAAAAGTACTATCAGTTTGGTGGATGTCCTTTGAGTTTGTCCAAGAAGTTTTTGGTGGCTGTGGATTGTAGGAGGAGGTGGACATGTATGTAGTGGTTGTGGTGGTGACTCTTTCCCCAAATATGGCTTATCGCTGCAGTTGGAGGTGGCACTTTCTCCAATTCTGAAATGCATTCAGTCACATTGTCGGCTTGGTGATGGTGGTGGTCTTGTGGTTACACGCGCCTAAACTTATTTAGTTTTCTATTTCTGCAGATTCATTGAGTCAAAATGGTAGTGGCAGCGACAAACGACGGTGGGCTTCGATGGGTAGAGTGACTTTTGTTTTGGGTATGGGTGGAGTTTGGGTGGGGTAGTTATGGAAGATAATGGTTTTTTATTTTTGAAAAATTCTAGGTGTACGTAGTGGACAAGCACATCTTTATTTTTTTGTTTAATTATTTTAATTGTTTTTATATAAAAAGAGATAAAGTTACCATTTTACCCTCATAGATATAATTAATAATGTGGTTAAAATTATTTTTTGATCAACTAACGAAAAAGTGGAAGATTTTCGCCCAGATGGACCCCAGTTGCATATTTATAAAAGGTTAGGGGTCTCTGTGGCACAAAATAAATGTTAGAGTAAAGTCTGTAAAAATTGAAAAAGTTAGTGATTGCTGTTGCAATTTTTCTAATTAATAATTAACATGAGTTAAATAAAGATATCTTGCCACACAAGTTCCCAACAACTTGAAACATATATTTATATTTGTTTATAACTCTCTAGCTATGTCAATGAGTCGAGTCGAGTCGAGTCGAGTCGAGTCGCGAGTCGAAACTCGAAGCTCAGGCTCGGTTCAAGCAAAACATGTTCGAACTTTTTTGGGCTCGAGCCTTAGTGGGACGAGTCGAGCTGGCTCGACTTTTTTTTTTTCGTATGCAATAAAAAATAGCTACCTGCTTAGTATGGGTAGCAACCTACTTGTGCACGCAGGCAGCAGCTATTTTAATTTAATGATTTTTTTAATAACGGGCCGGGCTGGCCGAGCTTTTACTTGCCCAAGCCCAAATCGACAAGTTTTTTTGCCATACCTATAGCTCTCTAACAAGATGCAGACATCCTCTTACTTGGATGAATCTGAGCTTAAAATTAGTAAGAGACTACAAAATTACTATATGCTTTACGGAATCACATATTTTCAATTTTTTTTGGAAATCACAGATTACTCATCCATTGGAATAAAAATGTAACTTGGGAAATATATAATTAAAGGTAAACTGGATGTTTGATCGAACTCCGATTGTGGATATTCAAATGAAAGTAACAAGATTGTGGGCTACTATAATTTTTTTGTCTAGGAATATAGTAGCATGAAGAACGACTCATTCCATCAACCAAAGCTAAAACATTGGAATATAATGTAGCACTCAAGAGAGGAAATAATGTTTAAGTTTAGACCATGAATTACCCCAAAAGCATCGCATTCAGCCCATTGTGGACTATAACCATAATCCTAAGCAAACCGAAGATCATAGATTAGAGCTAGCACCTCTGCATCATCTGATGAAAAACATCCCTTATACCTGGCAGCAAAAGCTGTCCTACATCCCCATTGATATTCTCTTAGAAACTTATTCTAGTTCACTTATCTATTTTTAGCCAACCAACAATACTGATCAGTTTGATTTCTTGCAATTGTACGATATCGCGAACAAATAATAAATTGATGAATAAAGTATCGTTTCCACGAGAACTATGTCCTTAATCTAGGAGCAATTAATGATAACTTAAATCAAATAACAAATTTTGTTGAAGAATTTATGTTAAATTAACTAATTGAACTAACTATTCTATTAATCAATTTATAAACTTTTGTAAATTTTGATATGATATTACTAAGACCTTGAGTCTCCTTTATTAATTCATTTCAATACAAATCAATAACATGAAACTATGTGTACATTCTTGTTGATCAATGTTACTAAGTTAATAAGAAATATCTTTTGATGTCAATTAAATATATCATACGACCTTCATATATCTCTATGAAAGATGCAACTTGAAAGCATGTATTAAAAATACTGGAACATTTATAGAATTCATGCAAAATATAGTGATATATCTCTATTTTCAATCGAACTTTATAATAATTATTATAAAGTGCTATCTATTACATTGTTTCTCTCGAAATCAATAAAATTCACAATCAATTCAATTAGTGATTCAATAATTGAAAAGTCTTTAAATCCTATAACAATCATTCAAGAATAAACACATATTGGACATCAAATTATTGAATTTATATTAAAATAACATAATAAGGGTTCATCAATGTCTTAATAATTAAAATCCTACCTAACATCGCAAAAACATGAGAAAATATGTTTAATTCAATAATTTTAGTTGATGAAGAAGGAAAAAAAGGGATCTTGAAATCTTGAATCCCTTCAATGATTTCTTGATGAATTTCCAATATATCTTCTTATTGTCTCTCCAAAAATTTTGATTTGAATATCCAATTCTTGAATTATTGCAATCTTTTATTCTCCCAATAGATTTGATGGGTTGGCCTTTATTTTCTTATGATAATAGATGATTTTTTGTGTATGAGATGTATATGAGAGGTGTTTGATATTGGTTGCCCATGTTTTGTATTTATAAAGGTGAAATTAGGTTAAAAACCGTGCCAAAAAAGTGACTTTAATGTAGAATTTTAGAAGAAAAATGAAACAACTCGATTTTGTCAAATTTGGGCTGTCCAAGCAAAGATTTTAAGCTTCTGTTTTTGAAATTTGAAGCCTGCCCAGATTTATACAAGCTTTCAAAATCTACCTCTTGGTCCCCAAATTCGATTCATGATTCTTTCAAGTCATTTTCTCTTGTAATTCAGTCTTTTTACTTCTAAATGTGTCCAAATTGGATGTTTGCATTTTAGTCCCTATACTTTGAATTTCACCATTTTTCGTTAATTTTTTGCTTCTTTCTATCAATTCCCCTTTTATTCATTGAGTTTCACCTAACAAAAAAAAAATTTACAATGACCAAGGCCATAATTAATAAAAAGAACTTCAAAATATCCATATTTAAAGGCCTGAATTAGTGTATAAGATATACTTATTAAATGCCATTGATTCACTGAATCGCTTTGTGACAATGATTATTAACTAAATAATTAAGACTTTGATAGGACATTCTACCCAACTCATAATGTCCCAAAGGTCGGCTAAAAATCACTTTAAAACTGTCCTACAGCTTATTATATATAATGGGGAGTTATGCAAATTTAGTCTCTCTTTTTTTTTTTTTTTGTCTTTTATGTTTATTTGGGCTGAATTCAGTTGGGTAGAATTGATTGTGGACAATTAGTTTGTGAATTGAACTATACAAAATAAAGAAAAATTATCTAAATAATTGATCTCAGCAAAATTTATTAAGGATAATACTTAGTTTGTTACTGTTGCCAAATTTTGAAAGTGAAATATGTGCTACTGTTGAGATACATGCCTAAATGAATCCATATATATGTGTATGTTGGGGTGGCTTCATTTGACTGTATCAAAATTCTGTAGCTTTTGATAATTTTTTTTTTTTTTTGTAATTAATTGTGGAGAATGCAATTGAATGAATTTAGAATCAAGCAATGATTAATTAATTTCCCACCAGTGGCGTTATAAAATGATTGGGAAAAAACTTGAGAGTGTCTAAGTTTAACTTTAATCTGACTTAAATTTATACATGCACTTTGGACCTATAACATAATAACGATATATGGGCATTTTTCTACAATTGCTAGAGAAGTTGGGATATGTGGCAAACATGAGATTCTTTTTATTTCAACAGAGAAAAAAATATGTTTTTAACTGTATACGAAAGTTACTTATAAACACAACCAAACATCTATTGATTCAAAATTTATTTATTGAGTTTGACGTACAAGTTAAATATGTCATAACTGATGAATCAAAAGTGAATTTTTCCATAATTTCTTATAAGATGTGTTGTGAATCACATTGGTCAATGACAACAGCCAAAAAATATAATTTTAACAATTACACCGTGACATTGATTGATATGTATACATGATGAAAACAAAATCCCACATATTTATTCTAGACTATCAACTACCGCCTAACCAAAGCCTCAACCCATAACTTTTTTTGGAGGAAGAAATTCGAAAAATTCATTTGGAGTAATTTTATCTTCCTTTGTAGTAACATCAAGGGTTTTCTGATCATTGCCCCAAATTGGAAATAGCTCAAGGGTTAGATTTTCTTTAGCTTCATTTTCAAGAATATTGATTAAATCATCATTCTTGGAAGGCAATAATGACATGCCGAGTTTTAGGGAACCAAAGGGCTTTGAATTTTCCTTTGTAGTAAATATTTTGTTGGTTTGCATGAAAGAGTACAAGTCCAGTGGCCAGGTTTCTTGATTCTCTGCTGTTGTCTGGTGCAATTCTCTCGGATGCATACAGAATCCTGAAAAGTAACAATAAATGAAAAGGAGGGTGAATTTCACACTATGCCCAAGAAATTGTGACTTTTTGCATGTGACAGCAGCCCCTACACAAAGTATAGAATGCAGCTTTTGAGCCAAATTCTTTTTCCATCATACAAAAGCTGTCTCTCTTTGGGTACACTGTTTTGAACTCGATATCTTGTAATTAGCTCATAATATTGTTTCTTATTATATCTTATAAGAGAATTTAGTTAACTAAGTCAAAAGGTGAAATAAAAACACATATAGACCTGTGAAAGTGTGCTGCAGTATGAGGGGGTAGCCAACTTCTTAGCATGTTCAATTTCCAAATCTCTTCTGCTGAATCCTACAAATCAAGATCATAATTTTAGTTCACATATGATATTTCTCTCTTGTCTTTTATTTTTCTTTCTCTAGCAGTGCAAAACACAAAAACATTAATCTTGAAATAAAAAAATAAGAAACTGCTGTCAAACATTACACGAATTTCAGCTTTCTACGATATCCAATAGATGGCGTATGTTTAAAAATTCGCTTTACAATTATCAACATGCTTTTATGTATTTTAGATAATTGCCATTCACTAAATATATATATTTCATTACATCACAATCATATTTGAATCAGAGTAACGCAATTTATATACCTGTTTGTTTTGCTTCAAGGGTCTCAACATCGTATATCTTTGCTTTAGATAATGACTCTAGATGACGGCGTTTTTTCTGCCTCTCTCTTGCTTTGTGGTTTTGAAACCAATAGAACACATTCTTCTCTTCAATCTTACCAAATTGACGAAGTTTTGTAGCAATTTGCTGGATTTGTTCGGCCGATGTTGTTCTTATACCCCGTCCATAAATTTCTTCAAGGGCCTGTAATTGCTGAGACGTCGGATTCCATCTTGACCTAATTACTGCAGGCTCTGTGCTTGTGTCTTTCTTAACTTGGATATCAGTCACTGCGGCCACAAGTTCGATATATATACATAAAGCTTGCCAAATTATCCATCCATAAAGAAATACAAAAGTAGCATAAACAAGAACAATATCCTAGTAGAAAAATATGATCATACTCAAATGACTGTTCCTTCCAAAGATATTAGGATTGTGAATGCAAGCCGAACAAGGGATTGGTGACGATGGAGTACTAATCGACATCGGTATGAGAGGCCAAGGCTTCGAATTATAAGAGGGATCAGATATCTTCCACTCTTTCCCATTATCATTACACTCTAACATCCACATTCTACACTATCACTATTCACGCCCTCTATCTGTGTGTGTGCGTGTGTTCTAGCTGTTTGGCTGGTAACTGCTAATGGTTACCCGAGTCCAAATTAACCTTTATTCCCAATAAATCCACTCCTCTGCATGAATACTTTTTCGAGTGAAGAATATCAATACAGTGAGTATAATGCATGCACAGTAAGGTTATTTGTATTTACTAAATGCCCTGTGTGTGTGTGAACTATCAACCCGAGAAACAGTAGAAATTCTGAATTGAAGAGACAGACTTAACATGGTAGAAAAATGAGAGGATGAATAAGCAGCGTGTTTAGTAGGTTGACCACATTATATATTCTCTCGTCTCACACATAGACACCCACAGAAAGATAAAGGGAAAGAACGTGACAAAGGCAAAGTTATAAAGGTGCAAGCAACCTTCCACCATATCTCCAAGCATAACCTGCGATTTACCTCATTCACCAAGATCCAAGACAAGGCAGGTTGGGGGCCGTCTGAAATACGGTTCATCCTTTTTTATAAAGGTGAAGGAATTGAAATGAAAAAGATGGCGTTAAGTTCTGGGAGATTTTGGGAGAAGGAAAACTATTGATGCAAAAAGAAGAAAGTTTGGGCATAAAAGGACCAAAAGAGGCAAAATGAGGAACTTACATATGCTTAGAGCATTTAAAGAAATTATTGTCCAACTTATGTTTAGGAATGGACAATTTTTCTAGAACCAATAGAATTTAACATATGTTTGTCTATCATTAATCTAAAACTCTGTTTGCTACAGTAAGATTCCCCATCACACATTCACCCAATAAAATATTCTACACACAAACTAATGAAATTACTTTAAATTTCAACTACACATTCTCCAAAAAATACTATTCAAAACTCAATTCTTCTCTCAATAATGAAAGACAAGCAATCTCTTAATAAAACAAGTTGGTTCTGCTTCATTTCCTTTACTTAATGGGCTAGTTTTAGGACCATGCATCGAGAATCGGTTTGTTTCAGGCCGATTCTCGATATTGCCTTACTAATTAATATTGAATTCAATTCTCCTTAATTTTTCTTTTTGCTGTTGTATTGCACCAAGATGCATCGGATATTTTAATATAATCCCAACAACAAAATTTATATTTTTTAGTACAATCTTTTATAAAAATTCAAATTTTTCGTTGTTTTCAAAAAGGTCGATCATGTGAATCGAGATCGTCTCCTTAAAGATTATTGAAGATAATCACGTTATTAATGCTACATTTATAGATTTTCTTAAGAATTAATTTTTATCCAAATTTTACGGTTTATATTTTGTTTAATAATTTATCCTTTTTTATGCCATTATTATTTGATCTTGAACTTTGGAATGGATTTCTATTTGTTGCCTTATTTAATTAATTTTCATATTGTTAGATTACACGAATAATAAGTGGCTTCATATATTTAATTTCACAAGTAGTTTCATACTTCTTTTTTTTTGGGAATTCCCAACATAATGAATTGGATCGGACTAGACTGGACCGAACAAGAACTGGTTTGTTTTGATTCTGATTTGGTTCGGTTCTATAATTGGATATGGAACCAATGATTCTATTTTTAAGATTATCGTTGGTACTTGATTCGATTCGATTCCCGTCGAAATCGAACCCAACCAGATTACACCAACTCCTATTTTTGTTACACAAATCTTCATTGAGCATATAATATACCATATAACTAATTGAGGGTTCAATGAAAAATGGAGTGCAATTCACAATTGTAGATCAAAAGTTATGCGCATTTGAAGTTAAACAGTAGAGCAAACTCGACATTTGCACTTTAAAACTCAACTTTCGCATTGTAAATTTGAGATTTCCATAATATATTCGAGATTTGACATGTTAACTCATTGATGTCTACAAAATTCGATATTTGACCAGTAAAAACTCATCATTTTACCATCTAACTAGAGATTATGTATAAATCTCCGTGCGAATTCTTTTCACCCCCTTTAGATATTCTACGTTTCAAATTCAAAATTCAACAACATTATTGAACTACTGATTCTAATCTTGACATGTTAACACCATATAATTTCGACATCGGTTGTCCCAAAAATTCATAATTTCATGAAAAATGGATATATTCAAAATCACCAAAAATAATGAGACAATGACAAGAAACATAATGAAAAACCAACATATACTCCTCCACATTTATGGATTAATTAGTACCCAACATTTTTCCAGCGATCAATTAATAAACACTAGAACAAAAATGATTTTTTTCGACACATAAAATGCAACATTCGGTAATTGAATGTTGCTAAAGGCGTCTATCGCAACATTCTAATAAGTGAATGATGCCATTAATTAACATAATTGAGATTTGGCAACATTTTTTAAATGGACGTTGCTAATGTCGCATTTTGCGAGTATTGTCAAACGTTTTATTTATTGCAACGTTTAGAAAGTGCTGCTAAAAAGTCGTTCTATAACAACGTGTTTTGACCGTTGTTGTTACTTAGATATATAAACGTCCGCAACATTATTTTAGTGTTGCGAACGGGTTCTATTTTTGCAACGTTTTATAAACATTGGAGTCGAGTTGAGAGAGTGAATCAAATGGATTATTGAATTAAGGGAAAAACGAAAAGGTTTTGGAATCTAGCTGGGAATTGAGAAATATTTAAGGATATTTTTGTCCGTTTCTTAGAAAAATGACAATAAATTTAAGCGTTATCATAGTCACACCACATTTTAATTACATTATTAAAAGCCATTAACTTTTACTCATTATCACACTTATATTTTTTGATCACATTCTTATTTTTAACATTTCATTGATCAGAAAGTCTCGTCCTTAATCATGATTTTCTTTCAAAAATATTGTTAACGTGCTTTAAAATAAGGTCAAATATTTAATTGCATTTTTATTTATTTATGATTTGTTTTGCTTATTTAAAAATGCAGTTGGCAAATAAGTAATTTTACTATCTTAATAAATTTTGGAGAGAAAAGATAACCAGGAAGAATTTATGTTAATTTGAGAAAACAAATGCGATGATAAAAGTAGGCATAAATATGATAACGTGTAAATGTTATGAACTTTTTATGCAATTAAAATGTAGTATAGTTATTAAAAATTGTGGTGGGAAAATATTTAGCCAAAATTTTTTGCCCTTTTTTAAAAATGAAATGTTAAAATTGGACATTTCCCACTATTTCCTCTTCCATTTATATGTCCTTAGTCCTTGATAAAAATATAGCAACCACACTACAAGTACATAATTTCTTGACAGAAAATCTTTATGGTACAACATCATTGGATGATGGGAAAAAAAATCCAATCGCGCACTGACACATCAGCTTCTTTACAAATTTTCTAAATTTTTTCCAGTACTCATGGCTTTATCCAAAATATAGTACCTCCCGTGACATCACTTGCAATAGAGAAATTTGGTGTCTATATATAGACATGCAAATACATACACATATGATATACGTGTACCCTTTGATTGCTCAAATAACCTCATTCGTTTCTTTTTTTCTTACCTCCCATATTATTATGTATGCCATTTCTACTAGGAAGTGAAAGTGTGTACTGTTTCTGCTCTTAATAGCATTATTGCGGAAATATAGGGTAGCATCTCTCTCTCTCTCTCTCTCTCTCTCTCTCTCTCTCTCTCTCTCTCTCTCTCTCGCACACAGAAGAATTATTTCTTACATACATTATTATCCAATCTGTTTCACTTTGCATCAATCAGCTACGTAGGTATAGCACAAGGTGAATCTTCATGTCTTTTACTTATAATTACTCATCCTTTCCTTAGAATCTCATTGCCAATATGCATTTCTGAAGTATCTTATACAGGGATGGCTCTCAACGCATGTTTTTTTTCACGGAAAATGAAAAGATAATCGAACTGTATCTAATACACAAATGGCTTGCACATAATGCTTTTCTCATAATTCCATATCTCCAAGAAAATCAGATAATTTGCGTGGTAGATATTTTAGTATCGCTCATATATGCATTACAATTCAGCATCGTGATCATTTATTTGATCATAAATAGTCGATAATCAATCCTACACAATCAATCACAGTAGACTAGTTTTCCTCGTCACCACCTATGAAAGGGATTTGTTAAACTTTAGATTTAAGGGAAAGGTAAGTTAGATATAAAAGAGCGTGCAACGCACCTAACATGAAAGTGTCACGAAAATGAGGAGAGAAATGGGACAAATAATTATTCTTCTTTCTATTTTGTTTTATAAGTCTTGTTTGAGAGTGGAGTTGGACTCGAGGAGGGATAGTGTGATTACAACTTTTTTTACATACTGAATAAATTTATGCTTTTTTATGGTAATTTTTTTTTTTAATCAATTCAAAATTATTCCTATATCCTTGTGTTTTTCTTATTGTTATTATTCTCTTATCTAATTCTTTGTTTTTGTAATATTTCTATAGAGTAATAGTATTCATGACACGGCAGTGAATCACATTCTCACCAAGTGATATCAAAATTTTGGTCAACGGTTGATCCCTTGGAATTTGATTCATTGGTGTCCATGCATATGGTCTAGGAAGACTTTGTACACGAGTCTATGTAGGTGTACAAATTACACTTATCAGCGGGCTTACAACTTACAATAAATAAATCACTAGTACAAAAGAAAAAAATTTAATCTCATGAATAAATGATCTATTGTTAAAGAAATTGTTTCTCTTAAAATTGCTTGAAAAGTAATCCTAGAACTCGTACTATTTATACTAGTAGTTGGAGCATTTTATAACGCGAACTTTAGATGAAGTGCATTCAATTTGTATAAATACGCACATTCATTCTAGACATTCGCTCTACCACTTCTCGTGTCTATTTCTCTTCCCTCTCTTTCCGATAATTTGGAATACCAAATTTTGACACCGTTGAGTTCTATATGTATGAACAACACGCTTATCTAAATTAAAAAAAGGAATTTAAAATAAATTGGACAGCCATGATTTATAACTTTGAGATTTTAGTGACAACAACCACCTTAATTTGAAACGAAAGGAATTATTGACTTATTCACTAGTTTTATGGAATGTGTCTGAAAGCAAGCAAGTACTTATGTTTTTCCCTTACGTTACAATTTTATGTCGGTAAAGTGACTTCACCTAATCAAATATATAATCAATTAAATAAATTAATGGCATATAAATGTTCAAACATGAAAGAAATAAATGCAACATTCTAGCATTATTTTATTAGCTAGATAGATTTGTTTATTTAAAAGCACGTAAATTATTTTTTGACTGTACTAAATTATCAAATTGTTCATGTTCTTGTCACATTTATGTTTAGCTGTATCCCAATTGGTTAAGTAACTTGCATGTACATGTATGTCGTTATTTGCAGATTATTGCATTGAATGAAAATAGTTAAACATGCCATCACCCACGTAATTTTCATCATTGATGGCCAAATTTCCAGAGATTTCGACCTTGTTTGATACACATTATTGAGTAGATAATGCATTTTAAAAAGTGATTTGATGAAAAATATATGGTTAAAAAAGAAGGAAAATATTTGGATTTGCGTGTAATACTATTTTATTAAAGAATGTATAGTTGAAAATGAATTTTGAAAAAATGAACATTTGTAAGAATGTGGATAAAACAGGGAGTTCAATCCGAATTCTAAAACCTAAGTTAGTCATGATTAGTGACATTAAAATTTTTATGAGAAATCAACAGAAATTCTAATTAGATCATTGGCAGAAACTTCCCTTGATGACAAGTATTCAACAAGTCCGACGGTAATTCATCGGCGACTATTTGCTTAAGTAATCACTAGTTGAAGAAGTTGGTGAATTGCTATAGAATTTATCTATTTTCATGAGTATCACGATTGTGCACAATTTTTATGAATGGGCGAAGACTAGGCTTGAATCATATGCGTTAATATTACACTTTATTTTAATAAATTCTCCACTGCTACGATGATTTTATTTAAAAAATAAAAAAAGACCTCATATATAACCACTCTGTCTACCTCTATCTTTCAAAAGTAACAAGACTATACTGACCTGTGTGACAAAAAAATATGATTGGGCTTAAAAAGTTCAATTGCCAAAAATACCTTAAACTTTAGTCTTTTAAAATTTATATTTTTCGAATATTTTATTATTTTTGAGGACAATGATATGTATCACCAATGGTGATTAGCAACTGCTTCGGTGACATCCGTAACAGTGTGGCCATTAATTCATTATCCAATAATTTAAAGTGTATTTTAACTTTATTGGATGATAAATTTGGATCTCCTGACACCTGGGCTGATGTCAATCATCCATGATGATATATAGCAATACTCTATTTTAAAGATAATTTTATTAACAAATTTTTATTTTATCTTCCTTCATGTCGTACAAATAAAAAATTCCCTTGCATTTGAAAGAAGAAAACGGATTTTTCAACATTTTTCATTGACAAAACTAAAAGTTGAATCATGAATTCAAAATAAAAGTAGGGTGACCAAAGTGAGACAATCGCACGAGTTTGATGACCAAAAGTGTTAGTATTATAGACTAATAGCCAAGCAAACAAGCCCGCCATACAAAAGTCGTACTACTATACCGTCAAAATTCACCAAAGCCCTCCATTTCAAGATTTAAAAGGTCAAATATATGGAGTCCGCAGACAACGGCTATTAATAATGGACAGTCCCACTCTCCCATACCCTTCTTTCTCAAACCTCAAAACTATACATATATAACTCATTTATGTATATATAATTATATACATATATAATAAACAGATGCCAAAATCTGACATGCATATCAAAAGCATTCTTGTTTACATACAGGTAAAAAGGTCCAGAGTTCCAAGATTCACAGGAGAAATAGGACATGTATAAGAAGGTTCCACAAATCAAGGCCCAAGATCATGTGAGTAGACCCATAAGATAAGGAGCCATACATCTCTCTCTCTCTCTCTCTCTCTCTCTCTCTCTCTCTAGATCTCTCTCTTTCTGTCTTGCAGTAGGTTTTAGATTTTCGCAAAGTACTAAAAGATCTCTAGCCTGCTTTGAGGAATTTTAAAATTTTCTAGTGTTTAAGTTGGTGAACTGATATGAAAGTTATCATGGAAGGCGAGCCAAGAAGAAGAAGAAGAAGAAAAGGATGGGATTCTACAATAAGAATTGCAGTTTCTTCTCTTTGGTTGCTCTTAATCTTTTCAGAAATTTGTTTATCTTCTTCTGAGAAGATAAGTAAAACTGCTGGTAGTTCAAGATTGTTTCCGGCAAGGAAAGCCCGAGTTTTCGACACGGTGATGGCATATCATGCAGAAGCTTCAAGTCGATCCCAAATTGTGAGTCCTGAAACAAATGGAAGTTCTTCAAACAAGTTGTATGAAGAAGAAAAGAGATTAGTACACACAGGGCCCAACCCTCTTCACAACTAAGAGACAAAATGTTATGAGGGCTTTGCTATTATCAATTCTAATGACTAGTTCTAGAATTCAACTAGAACAGACTGTGTAAGTTCTTTCTGCTCTCAGTCTCCATTTCTGTCTTTTTTTTTTCTTTCTACTGAATTAGAATTAATTATAGCAAGGCCTGTAGCTTTTCAGTGATTGTTTAATGAGGTATTGGCAGTCCAACAAATTAAATTGAGAGAGAAAAAATATAAAAAAGTGAAGAAAAATAAAGACTAGATGCAGCTCTTGCTTTGCAGCCTTGTACCTTCTGTTAACATTACTGTTCTTGTATTAATTGCTGTAGTTACTGTTTTCATCCACTTTTATCTTTTTTGGTAATATTTTTTCATTCTTTTCTTTTGGGAGCTTTTATTCATCTCAAAATGAACTGACCTACATAATGAGCACATTTGACGTAGATAACCTTGCTAATAGTACCAAAGAATGAATAAAAAGTTCAATTTCTGAGGGACAATTTTGACTTTTCACCATCTATTTCATAAACAAGCAGCAGCCCATATATCTATTCTCCCTAGACTGTCAACCTTTTCATCAAGTTCAGTACCTTAAAAGGCAAACAAAAGAGAGGTAGCGGTAAACTAAAAAGGGACTATATTCTTGGGGAGTTGACTAGGGCTAGGGTTTTAGCGTTCAGGTTTGTGTTATACAGAATATCTATGCTATCATTATATTATAATTGGTTACTTTGCAGACTGTAGAAAAGATTTTCAAGTGTTGACACCAAAGGTATTTGGTATGTTACTATATTGGATTGGGCAACTATATCGCAAACTTTGTCTAGTTAGATATTTGATACAGAACGTTAACAAGATTATACTCTTGTTTGATTCTCATTATTTCAAAATTCGTTCTTAAACTTATTTTTAGCTGTATATTCTCACAATAAAATATTTGACACGTACACCTAATTATTATTATTTTTTTTACTTTTTAATCACAAATTCTCCAAAAATTCACTATTACAAAACCAATTTTAATAAAATAATGGGCATTAAACAATGGTTAATTAAGTTGGATGATTTGTGTTTGTTGGATTTTAAGCGCAAAAGAATAGAAAAATCAACATAAATATTTTATGTGGTTTGGTGATGTGCCTACGTCCACAGGGAGCGAAACGAAAATTTTATTCAGTATGAAAAATAGGATTACATCATTAGTATTTGAAAATTCAAGTGAAAGAGTAAGCCAAAAAATGTACTAACTCTAACCCAAGCCTATATAAGACTTTAGGGACTGTATAAGAAAATACACATGTACCGTACCACGAGGGTGTTGCCCCTGCACCCTCATCCTATTTAGCATCCTTGGCAAACAAACGATGAGTTAAACCCACAAGGCTGATGCCGTCACTCCGCTCCATTCCGTTCGGTGCGTTCTACTCCCGTCACTCCACTCCACGTTGCTCCGCTTCGGTATCGACCATTTTGATCAAGTAAACTTGTGTTCCAATCTATATGAGCCACATATACAACATTGCTATTTAGAAAGTTGGAGTAACTTTGACTCCGCAAGGCGCAGTTTAGAAAGAACTAAGATCTAATCTTGTTCGATGCACTTGAAAGCGACGTACGTATTGGATTGACTAACGTGTGCCAACTATTCTACTTCCCTATTTCCTGCTTTTTGGCCTCCCTGGTGCACTCTAGTACCATATTTATCTGAAATAAGCACTGATGACAATTTTATCAACATACTATTCAAGGTCAAGAAGTGAATGGTGATATAAACCAGTTTGAGGATTGATATATACTTAAAATGGTTCTTAAAAGCAGTTGGAGTTTTAATTTATAATTGGGTAGGGATGGGGTTTTAATTGATTATTCCTACAAGTCCACATCCGCTTTTATTGACTTAAATGCTTTCATCTCTCTCAAAGAGGATGCCTGCCTCACTGAGCCAACATCGCATTCTCAAGGCCTAGGAGACTGCCTAACAACCTCTATTTATTAATTAAAAAATGTATATTATACTTACTTACATGCCCTTCAACAAAAAATGAATTTAAAAAAAAAACAATTGAGTAGGTAATTACTTCAGAAGTAGGGAATTTTTGCTCGAAGATATTACTTGTGTTTATATAGTCCAAGATAAAAATATAAATAAGTAAATACTTTTTCTTTCTAAGAGTTTAACTTTTTAAACAAAGTCGTTTAATGAACTAGTGAAACAAGTCGAGTCGAACTAATATTAATAAATCAAACTTCATGATTTTGCAAAAGGATGAATGAGACTATAGAAGGAGATTAAAGTTTCACTATGGCTAGTTTCTAAAAATACTACATGTCGAGTCTTTTACAACATAAATAAGTTATGGTCCGATCGTGAGGTGCTTTATTGAAAATAAACTCCACATAAATAAATTTCTTCTCTCGATTTTAAAATTTTAAAGTTTCAGATGAGATTGTTTAATCGTTAATCTGTCAAACGAATAAATAAAAAGGAGGTGATGTTTATGCACATTCAACATCTTGAATGAATTATGATCAAAGCTCATAAAATTGAAATGCTAATGATGGAAGAGTAAAAGGTCCCACAATGATCATTCACAGGCTGGTAGTCATTAAGGCAAAATTTATAAAAATCAACAACCCAAACGCTCCTTAAATTAATGTTAATGAATGGGACGACATTATTTTATTCTATATATCTTGAGGTGGTTGGTTTTTATAATTGCTGAATTCAAGGGGAGGGACATGGATGTTTGCTTTAAAATGGCCTTTCCTTACTAGAGGGTGCTTGTCCTCCAAAAGAATGTTCGTGCCGTGGAAGTAATACACCAATTAAGGAAATATGTTACCTAGGGTTAATTTCGTGGGACGGTTCGAAGGTCTAGCCCCACCCTAGCAATTAGGATGCAGTTTAGGTCAATTAACACAAAGAAGATACAATTCGTTCAACGATTGTCTTTGGGTTCCAAACTTCTTATGGGAAATGAGTGTTGTTGTTTGCAAGGTCTCGATCATTTACATGGACCCACTTTCATTTCCTAGCTTATCAGGTATGTCACTTGGGCAAGACTAAAGGCAAAATCCTTGTTTAAATGCGATTAATATTATTCGTAGTCAATAACTACAGTAGTCATCATATTTGAGATCTTGTTATTTGAGGCAACAAAATTATTAAAAAATAATATATCAAACAACAAGTTACCACATAGAATCACTATGGCAATAACGAACTATGAATAACATTATTCTTCAAAGGAACCCCACCAGAGATTGGATATGAGAGAGTTTCAACTCCTAAAAGTATCCATCCAGAAATCTAAAACAGCTCATAATTGCACTATATAATAAATTTTAATGATGCTTCTCAATTTTATACATTTGTCACAAACTTTTTTTCGTCGTATTTATATGTTTTAACCTTTGATTAATTATAACATTTTGACTCTGATGTTGATTTTTGTCTAAATGTTCTATTTGTGTGGAAAAATATTTTGCCAACTTTCATTTGTGTTGTTTATCTCGCTTATTTAAAATTACTAGGAAAGATAAGTTTTTTTCTCTTTCGAAAAATATAAGATGTACAATTGTCTGAATTCTCCAACATTGAGGGATGGTTTCATTAGGGGTTGCTGAAGGGTGATTGGGTTAGATCAAATACAATGTTCTTTACGCCATTTTTTTATTTAATGTAATAACTTTATAAATTATTTTCATATTCACGTTACTGTTACTTATGGAATAACTATTTTGAAGGTTGGAAGAAGGAGTTAAATGGGTTGAAACTATTTTACCCTCGGTATTTGAAAGGAAAATTGGTTTTTGGTATTGAATTAATGGAGCATTGACGTTAAGTGGATGGAAAGACATTTTTGGCAAAGAAATGT
>CAIGRB010129380.1:54110-72553 GCA_903798255.1 Fraxinus quadrangulata | reverse complement strand
TAGAAATACTTCGATTAAAAAGTAAAGTTGAAAATTTTGCCAATTTGTAGCACTACAATTAGAAATATCACAAAGTTGCAAATTTTCTAAAGCCCCTGTAGAAGTAAAAAATCTCAAACGAGAAGACGAAATATGACCTAGGCGAGAATGTCATAAATAAAAACTAGAAGAAGAATGACTCAAACGAAAAGAAGACAAATCAACACGTATAACAGTAGTAGCAACTGACTCTTTTAACTCATCCAAAATATATAGTCTCCCCTTCCTACGACCTATCCCAATCAGTTTCTGACTGTAAATTCTGCAAATAACAAAAAAAAGAGAGAAAAATGTGACTAAATTACCAGAATCACATAAGTGACCAACAGAAGCAACATTTAAAGTGAGTTTCGAAATATGATAAATATTAGGGAGAGACAAATGAGGTGTGACAATAGAACCAACACCTGCTAAATGCATATGAGTGTCATCAGTAGTCATAACAGGAATAGAAGACGAATGAGACACAGTAGTAAAAGATGAAGAATCTGGAGACATATGATGTGAAGAACCAGAATCCAAGATCCATACAGAATGTGACATACTTGAAGAATTATGAGGCAATTGACCTACGGAAGAAGAAGTAGACATAGCTTGTGGCTGTAGGGAGAGAAAATTCTGAAATTGCTCAGTCATAGTACTAGGATCAGCAAAATAACCTGATGAAACTACTGCTGCAACTGTGGTGATCTATAACCCTGATGTGGTCTATGAGCATTCGATTGTGACTGGTTGCCGGGCATCTAAACTTGAGATTGCTGTTGTGATTGATTCTGCTATCTCAACTTAGGACATTGGGCCTTCCAATGACCTTTCTGTTTATAGAAACTGCACTCATTAGGGGTAGCCCTTTTGTAAAACTTATTCTAATTAGTAGAGAGTGACTTAGAAGGCACTGCTAACACAGAAAGATTAGAAGTAGAAAGAATTTCCTTTTTCAGAATAAGACTTAAAACGTATTTCTTCAACCAATAACTCATTGACAACTAAGTCAACAGAAGAAAGTGGAGAACGATGCAAAATTGAACCTCTAAGCACTTCAAAATCACTGCGAAGTGCCTTTAAAAATTGCACCAAGTGTTGCTGCTCTCTACGAGCAATATAGGCAGCACATGCCTTTAATTCTGTCGATTATGTAAGAGCCAATTGATCCCAAAGATCTGTTATAGCAAAATAAAACTCGTGAACACTCATACTCTTCTGTTGAAGAGCTCGTATGTCATTCTCCAATTGATACTGCTTTGTAAAATTTGACTGAGTGAATAACCTTTGCAGATGATCTCAAACCTCCTTTGCTATCTCATAATTCTCAAACTCTCTACCTATGGAATGCTCAACAAAATTGTTAATTCAAGTAATAATTTTTGCATTGTTTGCTTTATAGGCATCTATCAAAGCAGCATAACTTTCATCAGTATCCCTAAATTTTACANAAAATGAAATACCAGATTGAAGAAACTGAATTAAAACAAAATACTAGATTGCAGAAACTGAATCAAAACGAAATACCAGATCCACGAAAGCTGTGTTTGAGATTAAGTCTTGTCCCATGAAATTTAGCTCTGATACCATGTTAAATAATCCAAAGAAATAAAGAAAACGAAGAGGAGGCTAGAGTTTCATTCATACTGCCTAACGAAATTGAGTACAAAAATATAATTTAACCTAAATACAAAGAGACTATATATATGCTAAACAAAGGAAACTAAAAAGATTATTATACCCTTAATAAACAATAAAATAAAATAACCCTATATTTCTTAACAAAAGAGATTTTGCTCAAGACTACCAATAGCTCGTCCATTTGTAGTTTTCTTTGGAAAGGGGAAACCACATAATGAGCTCAAACTTGGTGAGATTTTCTCCATAGGTTTTTGGCTCCATACGTGCAAGTATATTAATTTGGTGGATTTCTCAGTAGATTAATGCATAGATGAAAGATAGAATCCCGTGAAATATATTACCGATGCAGAATCTACTACTTTTGAATCCGTCCGACTTACAATTTATATAGTGATCACATTTAATTCACAAATCAAGATTAAATACTTGTTATAGTATTTAGTTGAATTCTTCGTAAATAATCAAACTAAATCCATTTATCATATCTTTATGTGAATTCGAATAAGTCTTAGTGAAACACGTTCAATTTCTAAGATTCCATATAACGATCGTAATAATCATACAATGTATCTCTACATTTTATCAAATTACTGGATTTTATTATATGGTCATTTAATTCTCGATTTATTACAAATTTATAAATAACTGAATTAATGATTGATTAATCCAAAGCATTAAAATTCATACATAAAATCAACATAAGAAAATTAAACTAATATAATAATTTTGTAAATTAAAATAAAGAGTCATACATAGATTATATTGTTTGATCTAACTAATGATTTAGCTACTTATACTAATGAAAGAAACACAACAATGAATAGAGTTAATAATCGAATCTTGAAATCTTGGTGAAGTAAAGAATCGGATCTTATACCAAGGATCTTTTTCTCCAATCCCAAGATTTTGCGAACCCTAACTTTCGATATTAAATTTTTATGTTTTTTTCTCTCTAAAATTGTATGTCGCTAGAATGACGATAACTATATATGGTAGTCGAAAAGTTATCTAAAAAGGAGTCCAAATATGTTTCTTAAGTAAAATTTGAGATGTACTAGGAAATAAGAAAAAAATAATCTGGAAACTGTCCACGCATCGGATAGGGTACTCAATTTCATCCCTGTTTTTCTACTTATGGTCCTTCCGATCGCATCCAAACAGATGGCGAGGCAAATGTCTTCCAATTGTTGCAATTTTGTCCTCATTCCCAGTTTTGTCCATTTTTTGGTCCTTTTGTATTTGCTAAGTAGGTCCTTAACTTCCAAACTTCATGCATTGGTCCCCGATTTCAATTTCTAATTCATTCAAAGTTTCATGTAAATTCAGTCTTCAACTTCAAAACTTGATTATCTCGGTTTCAAATTCCTTAATTTTGCATAGCCTCAACCCCATTTCATTCACACTTGTCCAATTCGGATTTCCTTCTAAATTAATCATAAAATAAGCAAAAATTAGTATCTAAATAATATAAGCATTTCCCAATGCAGCTTGGATAAGTGTAAAAACACACTTATCAAGCCGCTTGCCGACTCAACTCGTGTTCGAGATGAGTCGAGGGTGTGAGCCGAACAACAATTTGGTCCTACGAGCCGACTCGTCAAATTGAAACAAAATATATGCAATTTTTTTTTAAAAAAAATAAAAAATAAAAAAATGGCAAACCACACTTTTTGTTAGGTGAGCCGACTCGTGCTTGGCTCACCCTGCTAACGAGTCCAACTATAGGCAAGTTGAGCGGCTTTACTCGTCCTATTTAAAATTCCGACCCTCGCACATGGTCTTTAAGAGAAATTCCTTGCCATAATGAAATATATAAAATTTCATTGTTTGTTATTGTGGACTGATGATTTCGAGAAATGGATACAGTATACGTACAAAATCATTCACAGGCTATTCACATTAAGCGAATTGAAAACTCAATTGACTCGAAAGAAGAAATTATCCTTAAGAATAATCAAATGGAAATTACAACGTGGTGCCAACAAACTTCTTATAAAGGAAGTAAACGCTAAGAAAAATTCAATAAAATATCACACAAAGAAGCCGATTCAGTGCTCTCTGCTCGAGATTACAACTGCACATCACCTAACTTATATAATTGAATTGAGCAGTGCTTTGTTGATTGCATTTAATTTATTTTTAATAATTGTAAGTTTTGAGTGGATAATGTAGTTTTTGTGATTTCAAATAATTGCTTTTATTTTTCACCTTTTTGTAAATTTATTTATTTCAAAATATTGGTAATGAACCTAAATAGTGTATATACCTATGATGAAATACTGCAATCACTCGACCTATATGCAAGAAAAGTTCAAGGGTGATTGAATTCATAGTAATTAATTGAATACGAGTTGGATTCATGTATCGTGAAAATTAGGTATTGATTGTATACTACGGATCTAATTCCAACTATTAGTCTCAGAAAGGTATTGCATTAGTCATGTGAAAAAAAAAGGCTGTGATATTTACGCGAGGGAAAACTACCATATAAAATATTCCAACATGAACAATAAAGAAATATACCCAAAAAAACAAAAATCTAAAGAACGCAAGTTCGTTATAGGAAAAAAATCACGTGCATGAAACTGAAGATGACATAACATGACTAAGTATTATACACTAAATTTAGGCATCTAGATAACTAGTTGGTTTGACTTACTCAGTAGAAACTTGAAAGTCAAGTCACTAAAAAATAAGAAGAATCTTTGGTGTTTAATTAGTCACTTTTATTAAACTAATGGGTTGAACGTGCGTTGCACGTTAGTTGGTTAATTTTAAAAATTAAGTATGTGTAAATTTTTGAGAAATTTCATACATGCGTGTGTACGTAGATATTTATTCTTGTAAATGCACATAAGGGCTTAACTTTTAAAAAGATTCACATTCTCCAAATTTGCTATTGAATTACATAATATTATTGCAAAACATACTCACCAGTTCTAAATTATTCGGAATTCAAGAGACATCACTACAGACAAATTTTGACTCAAAAAGATAAATTATAATAAAATTACTAATTATGATCGTAAAAATAATAAATAATAGAGTGTCATATTCTCAAATTAACTTAACAGGCATGATTGTCCAATAGAAAAGAGGACTTCCTACATTATATTTTATGAAATTCTGAACCAAAATAGAAAGATAATTACACATATTAAACTTACATATCAATACTATCCTTTTTACACATGTGCATACGAGTACATATTGATCATTCATATCTCATCAATGATTGTCAAATATCTTCTGCTAAATAACAAAAATGTTTGGCATGGACTTATTGGCAAATAGTAATGGTTCACAAAATAATAACATTAAGTCTAGTTACTGAAATTAAAGAAACTGGAAAACAATACAAAACATTATAGAAAATTTTCTACTAACTTATACCTAGCTTACATAATCTAATTAAATGTAGGGACTTGAAAATTAAAACAAGAACACTACACAAAGCTTTATTCCAATAAAAGTGAATAACCAAATCAACTAAAAATACAAGTTTTTACTACCAAACCAATGAACAGCAATGCAATGACTTCAAGCCTAATTTGTTTGTAATAAGAATGTACCTGAACGTAACGCTTGCCAGGGTAATTTCTAAAACATCAGACTCAATATACACTACAAGAAAAATTGGCTTTTGCAACATTTAAAAGGCAACATTCATTCATTAAATGTTGCTAAATGGGTCTATTGCAATGTTTGGACGAGTAAATGTTGCCAAAGAGGTCTATTGGCAACTTTTTTAAATGAATGTTGCAAAAAGTTAAGTTTTTGCAACATTTTTTAAACGTTACAAAAGTTAATTGTTCGCAACGCTCAAATTTTTTTTCGCGAAAAGTTGAGATTTTGCAACATTAATTTGCGAAAAGTCACATTTTGCAACGTTTAAAAAACGTTGCAAAAACTCAACTTTTCGAAACGTTCAAAAAATGTTGCGAAAAGAAAATCCCATTATTTAGCCTAATCAACGTTAGCCCTAATTTTTGCTTCTCTCATCTCTACCTCTCTTTTCTCCTTCTCTCATTCAATTTCACCATTTTCTTCCACTACCAAGAAGGCAGTCGCCGACTAAAGAGGCCTCCACGTGTTGCGGGGAGTTGGGCGGCGAGAAAGAGCTGGAAGGAGAACTGAGTTTTCACCACGTCGCTCTTGGTGGTGATTTCGGTTATGGTGCCGTAAGGAATACCTCCGCGGAGGAGGTGGTCAAGAAGGGAGTAGCTAAGGGTGAAACTTCCAATTACTTTGATTTCCTCTGCGCTAAATCCATGTCAAAGCCCGCAAGTACAGCCCCATCTTTCTCTTCTACATCGACGTTGGCCCGAGAAATCGTGGGTGAAAGTATGAAATTGCCACTTGCTAGTGCATCTCCAACTCCAGCTCTCCTGTCAATATCGTCGGTAGATTTCGTAGTTTTCGAGAGGTTCCAAAGCGAGAGGAGAGGGTTTTGGAGCAACCGGAAAGGAGAGAGTAGGTGGGAGAGAGGCCGATGGATGATTATGGTAGTGGTAGAAAAAGAGTCGACAATATCAATAAGAGAGCAGGTTTTTGTGGCAAACCACACCATCAATGAAAGAGTTGATGATGAATATATTCAGTGCTACCTACTTCAGCTGGTTCAAGCTCTTCGATTTGAACTTTTCGATAAATCTCGCTTAAGTCATTTCCTTGTGCAATGCTGTCATCTTTCTGTAATATTGAGTTAGCTAGCTTTCTCCGATTGTATCACATTCTAATGTTTAAGTGTATTGATTCAGAAATTTGTAATGAAATTATCAATTTTTATGCAATTTCAAAATTTATTCACAATGATTAATTTTAAAATTTTCTATTCAATTTATATTGAGCTTTGCAACATACGCAAAAAGTTGCAAAAGGCCTTCCGCAACATTTTTTGAATGCTGCAAAATGCCATTTTTGTTGTAGTGATAGTCCATCTGTCTTACTCCTCTACATAATATCCCCACAATTCATACCCTAAAAACAAAAAAAAAAATATAATCTAGAAAAAGAAATGAAAATCTAATTGATCTGTACAATTATGATTCTAGTTAAAAAAGAAAATGTTCAGAGAAGGCTTCACATGTAATGGAAAACATGTAGATGTCGGACCCAAACTGAAATAGAGATTCAAATATATTCAGTTGTAGTGAATACGAGGAAGAATCGAAAATGTTATTTAGAACTTCCTTGGTGCAAAAGACGGGTTAGCTCTAAATAAAAAGAATTAATGCAACATGTGCAGTTTTTACTACCTGCAAAAGACAACCAAAATGAACATAAACAAGTTCACAAGTGCATAGTTTGAAAATGCATATAGATTTCAAATGTAGGTATCCATACCATCAAAATTATCAGAAACATACAAGTTACACTTTTTTTTTACTGTGAGGACAAGCAAAAACACCTCAATCAAATCTACATTTCCACTTAAAACTGATTAAAATATTTTTTTAACCCAAAAAAACTACATGCACTTGTGTTCGGATAGATAAAACAATAAGGGTTTTTCATGTGCTTTAATTTTTATTTTGTGTGTTGCACGTTTTTGTATCAAGAGAACAGAAAATATTTATATTCATAGTTCATTCATATTATTGTGATCTGGAATTGAAAGGTCAAATCTTTCTCTTTGATTAAGGAAGGAATTCGACGAATTTGTTTCTATATGCATTTCATTGTTTGATAACTGTTTGGAATATGCTTTTAACTATTGCTAATTAAATTTTGTTACAAAGTTTCGAGCTCTTATTCAGAAGAAATGCTGGACATAGAGCATAGAATGATGACTTGGATGATGGAAAAAAGTAGCTTAGTATTATTTTGTCAACGGATATAACAGTTAATAACTTATCTGCTTTCTATTGTGGTATTTCATTTGAAAGTATGATTAACTTTTAAATTGTTTAATTGTCAATGTGACTGTGCTGTTGAATGTTACCTCAGTAATGTTTAATTGTCAATGTCAGTATTTATTGTCTATCTATTTTATGAAAAACGTATTTGAAAATAGGACGGGGCATTTAAACCATTATGTGAGTAACATGTGCCATTTTGTAGGATTGTGCTCTTGTATTGTTTTTTGTTTATGAGTTCTTGTCATGGCACATGCTACTCTTAAGCTATCTGTGATATGTGGCGGGCGTGTGACATAGAGAGCTAATATTATATTGATCCTAGGATGCTGATGGCAAAGATCTTTGGTTTTTTCTAGAGGCTTGTGGTAGGGACGTAGAGAGCTTGAATTTTAGAGATTCCAGGGCTTGTGGTAGAGATGTAGGGCGAAGGAGGTAAAGAGCATTGCCTACAATTGACATGCTAAATAATGGTTGCCAAATTTATTATGTTATTCCAATAGAATTGGTTTAGGCTGATGATACAATCATTTGCTCTTTCCCTTGACAAATATATATGTGAAATGAGAATTTGGCTATCCATGTTCAAGTTGTTCTTATTTCTTATGAATTAAACTCGACATTTTCAATAGGTCATTTTAAGCTATCATTAATTTCAATCCTCCCCCATTTTGTACGTAAATTACTCACAAAATATTTGTCAAGCGGAAATCGATTTTATCCATCCTGGCTTAATCTGTGAGTGAGAACCCTAGAAATTTCTGAACCCGTTTGTTGATTTTTCTCCGTGCTTCGACAATATTTTAGCTGATATCTTCAATGTCTAGTTGGTTTTCTTTCAATGATCTGTGCAAGTTTTTGTGGCAAACCACACCATCAATGAAAGAGCTGATGATAAATATATCCAGTGCTACCTACTTCAGCTGGTTCAAGCTCTTCGATTTGAACTTTTCGATAAATCTCGCCTAAGTCATTTCCTTGTGCAACGCTGTCAGCTTCATGTATATTGAGTTAGCTAGCTTTCTCCGATTGTATCACATTCTAATGTTCAAGTGTATTGATTCAAAAATTTGTAATGAAATTATCAATTTTTATGCAATTTCAAAATTTATTCACAAAGATTCATTTTCAGTTTTTCTATTCAATTTACATAAATTGCTGGTTGCCATATCTTTCTACTCTACGACAATATTGAGCTTTGCAACACACGCAAAAAGTTGCAAAAGGCCTTCCGCAACATTTTTTGAACGCTGCAAAAGGCCTTTTTTGTTGTAGTGATAGTCCATCTGTCTCACTCCTCTACACAATATCCCCACAATTCATATCCTAAAAACAAAAAAATATATAATCCAGAAAAAGAAATGAAAATCTAATTGATATGTACAATTATGATTCTAGTTAAAAAAGAAAATGTTCAGAGAAGGCTTCACATGCAATGGAAAACGTGTAGATGTCGGACCCAAACTGAAATAGAGATTCAAATAAATTTAGTTGCAGTGAATACAATGTTTTTTTTTTTTGTATTGTGAGAACAAGCAAAAACACCTCAATCAAATCCACATTTCCACATAACACTGATTAAAATGTTTTTTTAACCCAAAAAAACTACAAATTAATAATAGGACTATGGGATTTCACAAAAAATTAGCAGATGCAAAACCCAACAACCAATTGTTTCAATCTGAAACTTGTTGATCATTTTTGCAGTTTATAAGTTATTAAAATATTTCAAACCGAACAAGAAACTACTAAAATAATAAACAAGATCTAATATAAGTATGAACAAAAGAAGTGTTGTAATGAGACTACCTGACCACTGCAGACGAGGGTTATTGTGATGCGAGACCTTGAACTCTTGGACATTTGGATGCTGACAAAAGCTCAGAAATCTTGTTTACTTAATTAAACAGTAATTGAAAAAAGAAGAAGCATAAAATCAACGAACATTAATCACACTCATGAGAAATCCATAGGCTTCACTCCACTTATACTACTTGTACAGCTTGATTATGAAAGTTCTCCAAATGTTGCTGAATATTAAAAATAAAAGCTTCGACTTAAGAGGCTGATAGCTTAATCACCGATTTAAAAGCTTGAAACCTGGGAGGCGCCTGTCTTCATGTGCTCTCCTAATTAAATTGAATAGTTCTCTTGCCATAAAAAATTGGATAACTACCATGTCCCAGTTATAAAGGTCACCCATGTAGATTATGAAGGCAAAACCTGTGATCGTCCAAGCGGATGAATATATCGTATTAACATCGACTACTTCTATTTGTTTTAATAACTTCAGGAGGAACCTAAAAGATTATAAATGAAAGGCAAAGATTAGAAATGAAAGGCAATAAGACAAGACGTTAAATATAATTTATTTATTTTTTTCGAGAAAGAGGTATTTTGATTCAAGAATAGTTTTGGACACAAAATTTAACAACAAAGAAAGAAAGAAAATGAAAAATGGACAAAATTATAGTCCTCGCAATTCTTATTCACTATAATAAAAACTTAATTCCTGAAGTTAAGATAAAACATATCAAAAGGGAAGTAACATTTAAATACTTTTCTTCACATGTTCTTCGAGTGTAGTTTCCCGAGTAACGAAGTGAAGAAGAACAAATTCCTCAGCATTTGCTAAGTTATATAAGAGGGTAAATTTCCTAATAGCTACCTAATATAGGTATATTGATGGTTGCAATGTGATCAAGCTTGCATAAAAAGCACTCTACTTCGATAAACTAAAACAAAATTAATTTCAAATCTCCAAGTATAAAGGAGACAAGGGTTAGATTCTTCTTAGTACTTTGTATTCCTAGTTGAAGCAAACAAGTCTTAGCAAAAACAAATTCAATTTGGTCAATGTTAGGTGCTTGAGAAGAGCATAAAATAACTTAAATGTGTTATTGTTACCATGCAAAAAAAAAAAGTCGTATCTCGATTTTTTATTTTTTATTTTTTTTTATTTTTATAACAGTGGATTTTCACTAAAGTTTCAACTTTCTAGGTGTATATATTTACACATCCTTGTTCATTACTAAATTTTAACCTGATTCCATAGGATGTTGCAAAAGAAATCACAATAGGGGTTTTATTCACACGTACAAAACCCATTAAAGTTTAAAATATACAAAGTAAATTGGTGGAATGAATTGCAAAGTTATATCCTTTACTTCTACACATTGAGCCAAGTCATAGTTACAACCAACATCAGACATTCTAACCTTCTTGCCTTCTCAAAAAAAAAAAATATTTACCCCTATCAAAAACTGATCATCGTCTCTTTTTTAATACAATAAGCAAGAAGTTCTCGACCAATAACAGCCACAATCTTTTAGATGGCAATATATGCTTAACCAACCATGATAAAAGGTTTTGGCCTGCTTTCTTCTGCAAGATTTTCCCCTTGGTCTAACCCGAGAGCGGTCTGGTCAAAAATGTATTTTTTTTCTAGGCTTTATACACACTTGAGTTCTAGAAAGCGAGCAACTTTATGCATTTCGAAATTTTCAAAATAGTTCACCTTAAATTCACTAAAAGAAAAAAATTGACCTGCACCAATTTATTCTACACAGCACATAATAATTTAAATTCTTAATTAAACAAAAAATAACACTACTCAAACAAAACAACACATTTCATACCAAACCACTGGTGGTCAGACTGAATCCTAGTTGACGGCAACTCCTTGGACTGCAAATCATTCTTCAAAATCTTCCCTTTTATGTTACGCTTTGGCCGCGTGTTGTCGCTTCGCTCAAAAAATTAGAGCAGTGAGAGTTGTGGGAGAGAAAGAAATACAAAAGAGAGAAGAAGAGGAAAAGTAAAGTCTACACAAAATGGGGTTGCATGGGGAAATAGAGAAGTAGTAGCTGGTTGTGTGAGAAAATGGTGGAAGAGGTTGTGCATTTCCAATATATGTACTTCCACCAAATAAAAATTTGAATTATGATGATAGGAAATCGCGACACGTGGCAGCATCAACATTGCCTATTTTAATTTTTAGTGATTTGATCCAACCAAACTTGAGATCGAAAGTAAATAGTGAATTGAGAACAACCTTTTAAAAGTAATACTCGTTGGATGGATATGGTGTCTAGAGTAACAAACAAACGCTTGTAGAATCTTTATCAAATTTCTGCTGAAATTTCGATAGAGTAACGACAATGAAACTTCAAATGAATAACATCAAATGGATGGAAAGTCGCGGCAAGTGTTGAACACTTTGTCCTTAAGTCGAATTTGCCCCACAACGGTGCTTACAGTTTATATCAATCAACTCCCAAAATACAATGACTTCTTTTTGTGTGAGTAGCACTTCAACACACAAGAACAACAAACCAGAATTATGTTTATGTACTCCTTAATCAAAAATGAAGAAAATCAGAATTTTTATGCAATATATATATGCAAAATTTGGTTGAAAGAGAGAAGAGAATGTTATGCTATGATTTCATATAATTGGTGCGAAGAAAAGGATGTCCCAAGGGTCCCATTTATAGAATATGAGGGGTTGTGGACAAAGTGTTGCGAGTCAAACCTTGCAACCTTACGAACAAAAGAAACTCTTGTTGTCGCTGACTTCTCGCTCGAGCAACAATGACACCTTTTCATCAGAGCTTCTCTTGCTAGTTTGTCGTTGACTTCTCGCTCGAGCAACAAGCGAGTGAAAAAAATAGTCATATTTCAGCCCGTGTATGCTCTTTTCTATCAAACTTTGGATCGCAATTTCTCATTCATCCGGAATTGGTTTTGAGATTTCAAATATGCCACGACGATTTACTCGATGAGTAGAACAAGTTGATCTATTTACATTTATAATTTGACCATCAGATCAAATCTGAATATTTGCTCAAAATTGACACCGAGTCACCAAATTTTTGATTTCTTTAAACCAATTCCAACAATACCTAGAAAAAGAGGGTAAATATCAAAGTTGGGGTGTGCATCTTAGGAGAAGAAAATGATGAAATTTGACAATTGAGGATCAAAGTGGGACAAACTTGAAACTCTGTTCTTCTGGGCAATGATGACCAAATTTAAGTGATAATTAGAATTGGTTATTCAAACACATGAATTAAAAATGGTTTTTGTGGCCTTAATTTTGAGGCTTACTATGAATTGCTCAATTTTGAAAGTGAAATCTTTATAATAAGCTCTATGCTAAAGTGATTATTTGTTTTCTTTTTGCTTGTGTTATAGTAGTTAAGTAGATGAATTTGCTCGAAAATAGCATCTACGCCTGCAAAATATTCAAATTAGATCCGAAGCTGCTTCCTATTTCTAAAGAGAGAAAAGGGATGAGTTATGTGATATCGTTCTTCTTCCATTAGTTGATACTTCAAAGAGGCTTTATTTGATATGAAAGAACAAAATTGGATTCATGCTCCTTTCAAAATTGTATTTCAAAACAAGTTTCTAGATATCAAGCCTAAAGGAGTTCATATCCATACATTCCATGGATAGGCAACTACTTCGTAAGTAGTAAACAAAAAAGCATAATATTTAGGGCATGTTTGGGCTGGATTAAAATCTAAGTTAAAGTCAAACAATCAATATTAACCACATCTTTGAAGAGTTCCACATTTTTTCAACCACACATTTCAAAAATTTCTATCACAATCCACTAAAAATCTAAGTTTAATCCCCACCAAACATCTTATTAAGCTTTCAAGTACAAGATATCATTATTTAATTACACATGAACATTTGTGAATATGTATGCAATGATGAATTTAGCTCCTGTTTGAGCCACATTAAAATTTTCATTCTCATTATTCTACTCATTTTCAATCACATATTCTTCATTAAAATAATATTTTCTATCACATCAACAACTTTTCCTTCTTTTTCAACCACACATTCTCCATCAATCTATTATTCTAAAATACATTCTTCCAAATTAATGTGGTTCAAACACACCCTTAAGGTGTCCAACTCTGCATTTAAATCAAATAAATTGATTGACTCCAAATTATCTCGGTTGAAACTCAAACCTACAGATTTTCAATGTTATAATTCACAAAATAGTAATTATATTCACACTAGAAATTTAATTGTACAATATTTTAATTGTATTTAATGTTCTTAATATTTGCTCTTTATAGCATTTGTGTTCATAATGATTTTTCATGCAATTCCTATCTTCAAACTTTTCATTAGTTACATATATTGTATTTGATAATAGTTTTATATTTGAAAGTTTGTTGAAATGACGTAAAACAACTTATTTTTCATCATCTTTTTGAAAAAAAAATAAATAAAAAGTGCAAAAAAAAAAAAAAAATTTGTATTGTTTAAAAAACATGAAAATAAAATATTTTGATATAAATCATCATCAAGAGCTAAAATACTGATTAACGAAAGTTTGAAGATAAGAATTTGACTGACAAAATGTAAGAAAATAATTGTTACAATGAGCAAAGATTGAAGAGTTTAACTGCAATTGAAATGTGGTGTATGAAATTAAAATTGTGATGGCAATATAATTACCCTTTACAAAAATTATCACACATAAATAAATTCAAAAATATATAAAATGAATCTAAAATATACGAGTAGCATTATTCATGCACCTAGTGTGAATTGATTAGACCCAATTCACTTGCTTACCGTCTCAAAGCGCGGAATAATTGGAGAAATTTTTGCTGAGTGATTTTGGAACCTTTAAATAACAAATAGCATTATGAACATCAAAGAATCTTTACTTAAGATGATAAATAGCATTAAGGTTTTGAACATACAAAGAATCTTTATCATTGAACTTCCCAGCATTATGTATAAAAGAAGCTAAATATTTCCTATTAAATCATCGAAACATGGTCTAGAACTGTAATGAGAGAGAATAATGAGAAAATGTGTTCGGTTGTTAAGGGCTCATTTGGCAAAATTTTTGAAAAGTAAACTGATTCTGAGACTAAAAAAATGTTTTTGATTATGTATATATAATTTTCTAGAAATGCTTTGTTAGACTAGAAGAGCTTTTAGAAAAAGCTGTTCTATTGTAACTTTCTTATAAATCACTTCTATAAGAAACAAAAGTAAAAGTCCTGTCCAACGAAACCATGTACTCAACCAACACTTTCCCATAAATTTGAAATAAACTCCACACTATTTATCAATTTATGACATCAAATCATCAACAACACTCATGAATAGTATAGCATAAAAGAACACCACAAATACGAATTTGACAATCCTATTTTTGAAATTAACTATCAAAGGGAAGAATTAATTAAATCTGAGTTGAGGCAAAAAAATGTAACGTGTCTTTTTATTACAAGAAAAATGATAGAACCAGAAAACACAATCCAAAATAGACACTACACTTCATAAACCAGTAGCATATGCATATCCTTTTCCTGTCACAATATAGTAAGAACGTATTCACAAGACTCGCTTGCCCTGGGAGACGGAGAAAGAAAAAAAAAAAAAAATGAAATTTGCTACCAATTCTGAGACCTTCATGGAGAATTAGATTCAAGTCGAACAGCAGCCGCCCCTCTTGGTATTTCCATACTCGCTAACGTTGATTGTGGTACCCTGGCCAGGAAGTGCAGTGGCAGCCGCTGCTTCCTGGGCTGCCAATGCCTTCTTGCTGATGATATGGTATATTTCTGTCAAAATAGACTGGAAAGCCTTGTCAACGTTATATGCTTCGAGTGCCGATGTTTCGAGGAACGAGAGTCCTTCCGTCTCAGCCAAAGTTTGACCATCATGATCTGCAACGGCTCTTAGATGGTTAAGATCGGTTTTGTTTCCGGCCATCATGATGACAATGTTAGAGTCCGCATGTTCTCTCAATTCCCGGAGCCACCTTTGAATGTTGTCAAAGGTTTGTCTCTTGGTTATATCGTAAACAAGGAGTGCGCCAACAGCCCCTCTGTAGTAGGCACTTGTAATGGCTCGGTACCTCTCCTGGCCTGCCGTGTCCCATATTTGGGCCTTCACCGTCTTTCCTTCTATCTGTGCCGCATAAATTGGTAAGTTACTCCACAATATATTATATACAAAAACACTAGCTGAAACACATCAAATGGTTTTACAAGAAATTTCCCAATACAGAACTAAATAGTTGAGTGATGAAGATTCAAAATCTGAAGCGAGTTAGAGTTGTCGTAAATTATAAATGATGGACTGACGTTTGCTAAACAGTATATGAAACGATGAAGCAGCAAGCAACACAACTGTAATAACGACATCTCCAGCCTTTTTTCCTTTTTTTTTTTTTTTTCACATAAGAACATTAAGAAGAACATGGCCGAGAATATTACAGATATAGCATAAAACGCAAGCATAAACAAATTAATCCATAATACATGTTGCGTTTGACTGGCTTCGTTGTGAATAATCACATAAATAAGAACTAACTAAAACATCCCCATTTGGTATGGATTAAAATGCAAAGTCAAACTCAACAATTAATTTAGATCACAATATATGAGACCAGAACTTTTCAATTACATATTTCAATAATTTCTATCAAAACCTACTAAAAATATGATTTTTAGCTACACCAAACATGGGCTCAATGATCACTGTTTTAATAATCATTAAAAGACAAATTACATCAAGTTATTTATCATTAGCCATAATCATAATTAGTCAATCCATGCACAATCTGACGCAAATATTAATCAAGAATCTAAAATTCTTCATCAATACATCTCACAAATTACATAAAAATTGTCAAAATCTCAGTAATCACTTAACAGGTTAATCCACACATAAAACATCTCAAATCCATGAGTGTAATCAAGAAAAAACATAAGCAGATTAAACAGAAAATAAGCGAAAAATTAAAACAGACCTGAAGAGTTTTGGTGGCAAACTCAACTCCAATGGTGGATTTAGACTCCAAACAGAACTCATTTCTGGTAAATCTGGACAAAATATTGGATTTCCCAACCCCAGAATCCCCAATCAACACGATCTTGAAAAGATAATCGTACTCTTGATCAATTCTATTCGCCATTTCCCTCTACAATTATTTTAATTCTATCTTTCGTTCTCCCTCACACGCCTACCAAAAAAAAAAAAAAAAAAACCGACAATCAAATTCCAAAAAGAGAAAAAAAAATCAGATCCAAGCAATTCAGATCTATATATCAAGATCCCAACAAAAAAACCAAATCCAAAAAGAATGAAATTCATACACAAATTTAATGGGTTTGCATTGCTTACCGTAAAGAAGAGATCGGAATGAAAAAATGGGTGTGTGAGAATTCAAAATTCAAAATTCAAATTTGAAGGAAGAATTTGTTACCACAAACTGGGTTCCAAAGGAAAAAGAAATAAAAAGCCAATTACTATTAATAGATTTGAAACGTCCACATATATGTGCCCGGTCTTCATCTGATTTATATTTCAAAGAATTTTATACAAATGGGTACACGTAGAAGAATCTTGATGATTTTCAAAATTAATAATAGAGTGAATTGGTGTCGGAGTTGACAAAAATGCTTGCTAGAATTTGGCTGTCAAAAGCAGACTGGCCAGGGGGGAGGGAGAGACATTATGGGGTAATTTTTTATTTTTTCATTTTTTTTTTATCTTATAAAAGAGGATTATTTATTCGAAAAAATAATAATAAAGCACGAAAAATAGTTTGAGGTGACTCGACCGGGTTTTCTTTGTTTTATACCAGTTTGCATTTTTTACAGTATTTTACGGAACTGATGTCTGGTTTTTCTAATCCAAAATAGTATAATCTATAGGACAATTATATTACAACTACAAAAAATTTTTTTACACCACAATTTTAAATAATTGTTTAATCTATTTAAATGTTCCTAAGTAAAATTACATTAAGAACCATCATCTTAAATATTTTTTTAAACTAAATTTTTTTTTCCCTCCAATCACCATTAAACTTGTCTTCTTCTTTTTTATCTAGGGATGGACATATTTACTCAAATCAGTTGAACCAGACCGGAATAAGATATAATCGACAGATTCGATTTATGTTCATCTACTAAACGGATTGATTTTAGGATTATGGATCGAGAACTAGTCGATTCTGATCCGATTCTCGATATTATTTTGAGAACCAATAGTGAATTTGGTTCTTTCAAATTTTTCTTTTTGTTAGTGAATTGCACTAAGATGAACCAAATCTTTGAAGATTAGATTCCAAAATTATCTAACTTCAAATTTTCATTTTTCATACGCTTCTTCTTTTCTTTGCATCAAAACCTAATGTGTCATAAAAATTTAAATTTAAATAATTTTATAAATTCTTTACAGATTCGTAGCTTTAATATAACCCAATGAGGAAAAAAATATTTTAGTTCAATATTTTATAAAAATTCAAATTTTTCGTTATTTTCAAAATGATCAGCTATGAAGAATCAAGATTTGCAAAAGATAATAAAGTTATAAATGCTACATATATAGTGTTGTAAGGATTTTGTTCAGAATTAATTTTATATTCGAATTTTATCCTTTATGCTGTGTTTTATAGTTTATCATTTATTTCATATTTAAGGGTTGATCTTGAGTTTTGATGTTTACTTTTTGTTTAATTGATTTTTTATTATTATTATTATATTACAAGAAGGGTTAAATCAACAATTGGTCACCCAATTTTATACTCAGTGTCACAATGATCGTTCAATTTAATTTTGTTTCACCGTGACCATCCAACTTTATATTTAATGTCACTATAGCCATACAACCATGACTGCCAAGTTTCATATAGCATTTTATCATAGTCATCGAAACTCATATAACATTTCATCATAACCATCCAATTTATTTTCATCATTTTCACTAATTTTAAAAAGGGTAAAACGGTAACATTGTGTTATGTATATAAAATAAATTTAAAAAAAAAAATTTTTAAAAATTTTAAAAACGTTTATTTTTAAAAAAGTTTTTTTTGAAGTAACATTTTTTATAATAAATTTTTATTTTATTTTATTTTTCTAA
>CAIGRB010129380.1:20858-54042 GCA_903798255.1 Fraxinus quadrangulata | reverse complement strand
TTTTTTAAGTAACGTTTTTTAAATAAATTTTTATTTCAATTTTTTAAAATTTATTATATATATATAATGCAAAGTTAATGTTTTACACTTTTAAAATTAATGAAAATTGTGAAAATATATTGGATGGTCATGATGAAACGTTATATGAAATTGGGTGGTCAATGTGAAATGTTATATTAATTTGGATAGCCATGATAAATAAAACCAAATTCGGTGGCCGTATAAATTTGGATGGCCACAGTCAAACAAAATCAAATTGAGTGATCATGATGATACCAAGTATAAAGTTGGATGGTAATTGGTAAATTTAACCCATTACAAGAATGACAAGTGATTTCATATTCTATTTTTGTTTAATTTTAATTTAACAAGTAATTTCATATTTTATTTTTATAATTTTTAGATATAAAGAACATGACTGAACAGAATTGAAACCGGGTGGATCGGTTCTATAGTTCATGTAGAACTAATGGTTCAATTTCTACGATTTTCATTGATATTTGGTTTGATTTGATTCCTTTAAGAATCAAATTGAATCAAACTGCATTCACTCCGATTTTCATTGATATTTTCATTGATATTTTGTTGACGTAGGAACCTGCAGCCGCTACCCGCCAACGGAGGTCCGACCACCCCGAAGGGGCGAAGACCTGACCACTATAAGTGCGCACTAGGTAAATACCGCTTCATGTGCAGTAGCCTATAAACTACACAGGAGAGGTAAACCGTACTAGGCAAGCCCGGTGTGACGAGCTTGACCGATGAAGTATTAGCAGGGGATTCTAACTCGTGACTTTTGGTTTCCGCATTCACCCGCTCAATTAACTCGGCCACCCCCGAAAGAGTACGTTCACTCCTATTTTTATCCATGTTGTGAATGGTGCAAGTTTTTTTCCTCAACATTGACGGTATTTTATTTGCCCTCACAAAACTTGTTCATTTTATTATGATATGTTTCACTTTATATATTGATTTTATAATGCATATGAAACATGATGATTACTTATTATTATTAACTCACGGGCGAGGTGAATTTTTTGCGGCTAGAAACTAGAAATGGAGTTGGGTGGGAAGGGGCTTAAGGATGGGTGGTAGTACTTTTTGGGCAGAATTAGAAAATGGAATTTTATGGAGAGCTTTACTATTTGTACACCAGTGGTGTACTCCCTCACAATAGGGGGTCCATGGCCAATAAAAAAATCTTGAGTCCCCTATTGAGGGGGTTGTACAAAATGGTATACACTCTTGATATACACATGGCAAAACTCTTTTATAGGTAGGTGGGTGGAAGAAGTTTTTGACTTTTTTTCTAGATTGAATTAATGGGGTTGGGGGATTTACAGGTGGTGGTGGAGAGTGAAATTTTTTTTCATGTGCAAAATTAGAATGGTTTGGGATGGGGAGGTAGAATGTAAGACATAAATTATTGAGAGGTGTACACCACAATTTTTTAATGTTAAGTTGATTAGGAGTATACTTGTAAATTGATGTGGTGCATTTTTAAAAACATAAGATTTATATGATGTGTAGTTATAATGTGGTGTAATAAATAATATTTGTAGTAGAAATATAAGCACCCTAATCTATATTGATAACACCGAGTTTTTCTTATGCAAAATTTACGTCACTTAAAAGCTTTTAAATATTTATTTCTGAGCTTTAATTTTATTTATATTTGGTAATTTCATTTGTATTTGGTTCAATATAACCAAATCGTTTAGAGCTGTTATGAAAATTGGCGAAAGTTGTAACGTTCCCAATGGAATCTATGAGCTCAGTTTTTTTGTTTTTTTTGTTTTTGACAACACAATATTTGAGTGCTGGAATATATAAACTCTGTTATAAAATAGACAGAAAAGAGTAAAGTCAATAGCGTTGTGTGTATCTCGTTAAGAATTAAAGCCCTATTTTTTATAGAGAAGAAATAAAGCTGCAAAGAATAGAATGATAATAATAACTAGAGTTGCAAGAGCATAATTATCATTTACTAATAAATATATAATTTATAATACTCCCATTTGAATGAAACATTACAAAATGACTTTCTCATTAAAACCCTATTTGATAAAAATTTAATAGGACAAAAATATCTAACGAAGAAAAAAGATTAAGTGGAAAACCCCCTACAAACGTTTCTAGTTACGATATACACTACCTATGAAAATCCTAGAAAATCCTTTATTTGAAATATTTTGTGCGAAAAACCCCCTACCGTCAAATTCTTCGCTAACAATATCAAAATTAAAAAGTAATAATTACAATTTTAGTATCCAAACTTTTTATTCTTTTACAGATTATACCCAATTTTTTTTATGTACCACCCACGATTCCAAACCTTTAAAATTTTATTTTCCACATTTCCCTACTTCATCTCATTCTCCAAAACTTTATTATTTTATTTAATCCCGTCCAAAATCCTCCTCAATTTCTCACCCCAAATTCGTCATTTTTTTCTTCTCATTCAAATAAGGATCTTTGGAATGAGAGATTTAGGAGCTAAAAAAAGTATTTTTGACTACCAATTTGAAGTTTCTTACAAAAATATTATTTAGCCCGAGTGTTTTTATTTTTTTACTTGTATATACACTCGACATAAAAATAGTTATAATGTATATCTTTTTCTGTCTTTCTTTTTAGTTCATTCTATAGGAGTTTAGTTAAAGTTTAATTTAGAAATCAATGGGTAACAGTCAGTATTCTTTCTGTCTCACCACTTTCGGCATGTGTTCATCCACTATGTATGTGTTTAAATTTATTTTAATTTCAATATAAAATAGTTGAATTGCACTTATTTGAGTGCATAGGAATATTATCTCTATTAAATTCCGTGCATACGTGTATTGATTATGATTTTTCATTATTAATGGGAAGAAGAATGATTAATTTGGGGTGAGGGATTTATGATGATTTTAGAAGTGATTAAGTAAAAAAATAGAGTTTTGGGGGGAGAAGATGAAGCCAGGTGGAGTGAAAAATAAAGTTTTAAAGATTTGAGATTTAGGTGGTATATAAAAAAATTTGAGTATAATTTGTAAAAGAATAAAAGTTTAGATACTAAAATGCAATTACTTTTTAATTTTGACATTTTTACTATTTTTAACGGAAAATATGATAATAAGGCTGTTTTTCCCAGAAAAGGTTTCAAATATAGGAGTTTTTTGCGATTTTCAATAGATATGTGGTATATCATAAATAGAAATGTTTTTAAGGGGTTTTCTGTCGTTAGTCCTTATTTGGAGTATTAAAAATTAATATCACCTCATTAAGACTTCGAAAGGAAAATTCAGTAGGATAAAACATAAGCGAAGGAAATATAGTACATCTACTTCCCTTGACGTTGATCATTTAGAGAAATATGCTTCGTTATGTTCCCTTTGATATAGCCTCCTTTGAGTTGTACAATACAAGCTGCATTATCTTCATACAAAATCGTTGTATTATTTTTTATTGAACTTAATCCACACCATGCTTGGATATGATAAATCATTTTCCTCAACCATATATAATCTCGACTTGCTTCATTGATTGCAATAACTTCAAAATAATTTGAAAATATTGTTCTCAATGTTTGTTTCATAGATCTTTGTTGGGGACCCATTTTGTACATTCTGAGTGTGAAATTGGGGACTTGGACAACAAAACTGAAAACTCGCAGGTGAGAAATATTGGGTTCATTACCAAATGCAAGTTGTAAGGGTAATTATTGATAATAAACAGTTTGTGTTATATAAACCAATGATGTATCATGTAATATAGCATGACCCCAAACAAAAGCTGTGAGTTTTGTAGCAATTAATTGTAGACGTTTGATAATCGGCTCCACTAAGCCATTTTGTATATGAACATTAGCTAACGAATGTTTAATGGAAATCCCAATTGACGTGCAATACTCATTGAATACTTGTGATCTAAACTCACCAGCATTATCAATATGAAATGTATTGATTGAATAATCAAAAAAATTGAGCTTGTAATTTTATGATTTAGGTAAGTAATCTAGCAAAATTTGCATTCGCAATGAAAAGTATGTAGACATATGACCATCCAGTAGAAGAATCGATTAATAATATAAAATATCAAAATTGTTCACATGGTGAATGTATCAGTTAACATATATTTCCATGAATTCTTTTCAAGAAAGTTGAAGATTCAATATTGACATTTGCAATGAAAGGTCTAATGACTAACTTTCTTATAAGAATAATATTATTATTCAAGTTTGTACACAATGAAATGAATGAAATTACTCTTCCTCTTAAAATTGATAAAATTTTGGGGATGGGATTCGACATTCCCTTATGGGCATGATTCAATCTTCACTTAGTGCATTAATGCTGTTAAGTGAAAAACTGATAGTTGAAGGTGGTGCCTCGTTGTAATGCCAGTGGTTGTTTAGTTGGTGGGCTTCCTACTATATTGTTTATAGGGTTGCTTAGGTTGTTATTGCTGAAGGATAAGAATGGTTATAGGCCAGATGTGAGGGCAATGGTAGCAATTCAGGGGTTGAGTGCTACATTCGCTAGTCAGGGCATTGGCTATGGTCACAATGCATCTTGACACAATCAAGACAATGTGCATTGAGTAGAGTGAAGCTTCATAAGGGACAAGAATTGATTGAACAACCCTATATACCTCTCCTATGCAAAGGAAAGTGTAAGTAAAATATATTTTATATTTTTACTTATTATTTATTTATTGACTTACATAAATTAGAATGATTTTTAAATGTCAACAAATGTGCCAAAAATGTGTACAACTGGTTTTAGTCGAAACGGCAAGTCAGTCAGGACTGACTGGGTGCAATAGGTAAACAGATTCTTGATTGTGGATTTTAAGGTTTCCATGCCCTAAATGAGATGCAAAAATCATCACGATTACTCAATTCTTGATACTTGTAAACATAGCTAGAGAACCAATTTTCAATACGTTAAAAGTAAGTATGACTTTGGGACATGATTTTCTCTCTAGCAATGGGCAATTTTTGCCCTTCAAAGAAGCCGTCGCCTTCTTCCACAATAATCAACCTCTACCCGCCACCTAAACCACCAGACCCCACCACTGTTTGAACTCCCTCACTCCAATCTAGAACCTCCGACCAATGTTTGGTCGGGAACTTGTTGGAAACAATTGCAATCGCTGGCCACAACTACAATAATAGTCGTGGTTTTTACCCTATTTTCCACTGTCGCCTACCATTTTTTCGATTGCGGTCCACCACCAAAACAATCCTCTCAACCAACCACATCTATTACTACCATGGGTTACTTTCAATTTTGTCAAGAATCGACCAAATTCATAGAAGCAGCTCGTGAGTTGTGTGGAAAATTTGACCATAACAAAGTTGATGAATTTTTGCTAATGTAAACTATCAATTCTATATTTCGAGAATCAATTCGTGATGATACTACAATGTGTCAACCACCAATTGATCCAATTAATAGTTCAATTGATGGATTGAATTCGGACCACTCCAATATGAACGTGACGGTTACTAAGGCTTCAATTGATAGTGTTCTAGTTGTTAATGCTCCAAATTCGAACAATGTGCATGTAATTAAGGCTACTGCAGACATGGGTAATGATTCAATTGAAGGTATTTTAGGCCAATTGACCCCAATTGTACCCCCAACTCGTGGAGTCGAGCTCCTTTCAATCAAAATTTTGGTTGCTTGAGTGATACCTATCGAGGAACAGACGTCCAATGGTTTCTGCACCTTCTAATGATCTTATAATGGCACAACCATCGATCAAAAACATGGCAAAGCTCACTTTTAATTTTGAACTCCTCCATTGTCCTTCTCAAAATTGATCATACAATTTCCAAATCGACAAATAGACCAGTGATTCAGACTCAGCAGACCCAAAATGTGTAGAATAGGTTCGATCCCACTATGTTGACAACCCGACACACCACCTTACCCCAGAACATGGCCTCCATGCACGGCCTCCTCCTGGTTTTTCCAATGCTATGGTCTCGGCTTGGCCATATGTTCTCTTATTTGGAGTTGCAGGAGTTGTTCAAGATCCACGACTTATGCTGCAGCACTCAATTGTCGACTCGTTATTACTCAGACTGAAAGGAATCAAAGAAAATCATTCACCCATGTTTTTCGAGCTCCTGAGGATTCCAGACATCACAATTTGGTCTCGAAGGAACCATACATCCACCATGGTGAACCTGTTATATTTTTCAATGAGTTAGATGAGCAGTTTTTGTTTGAAGCCTACAGGTTTACACTTATAGGTAAATTTGTACATAGCAAACCTTCTATGATCAAGGTACGTGAGAATTTTATGCTCTTTAGGTTTATTGGTGATTATGAGATTGGACTTATTCATAATGTACACATTAGTATTCATTTGGCGCACGAGCATGACTATTCACGGTTATTCCTCAAACCCACTTGGTGTATTGATGGTTATCCTATGAGGATTATAAAATGGATCCCTAGTTTCAGCCTAAAACATGAAGTTCATATTGCACATATCTGGGTTTCATTTCCTTTGCTTCCTATTCATTTTCGTGCTAAGAGTTCATTATTTGCAATAGTTAAGGCCATTGGCTCTCGCTTCGTACTGAAAAAGCGACTTGTGATCTCCCTAATAGAGTATGGATCGAGAGGGAGAAGATATAATGTTATTAATAGGTGCTAAAATTCTATTTTTGTTGTAGACACTTTGGACATTTGGAGGAAAGTTGCTCTATTGGTTTATATTCTATCACCCCTCTTGTTGTCCCAGACTTTACTTCTAGGCCTTTTTTTGGTTAAAGAAAATAGAAATGAGAATGAGATTGTGATGGAAACTCATCAGAGGTGGACATCGATTAAAAGAGATCAAAATAGACATGACAATACATTAGGTGTAACTACTCAGGCTAATACACAGATTGTCATCAGACCACTGTACAATTGTTCCCATTAGGTTGGATACTCAGAGTCTTATTGCTGCCATGTCAGCTGTCATCCAGTAGTTCAGTCTTCGGCCTCCATCAGTAGTGTCCCTATGATTGTTTGTTCTACATACTGTGATTCTATCCTCATGGATATATTAAAAAGGTCACAGGGATTTGTTGGTTCCGATGTGCCTGTTGTACCAGCACACTATCAGCAGAATATGGAGGCATCTTACCTCATCAGATTAGTTCTTCATCATCATCAGTTCCTACAGTTGCTTCTACTGGGCTTCACCCAAGAGAGTCAGAGCTGCCCATACTTTATATTTTGATCCCCTTGTGAATTTTATGGTTCGATTACCACTGATACTAGATGACTTATAGTTTATAGGTATCAGAGCTACATAAATTATAGGTCCATCTTTAGCTTGGACACAGGCACCTCTTACCACTACTGCGTCTCCTATTTTTCAGCTGAACATTAAGGCATATATCTCCTTTCTACAGTTTGAGCAATCAAATATGGAGAGCACATTACAAATTGAGGTTTATCAGAAGGACATAATCCATAGGTCATCTACTGAGGATTTAGTTGATATAGCTTGGAGGACAGATGATGATGACTTCATCCGTGTTACACGGAAAAAAAACCTGGGGGCCACTGATAGTCCACATCCAAGTAGAAGGATCGTCGGAGTCAGTGACATGATACCTCCTCATATTTCCATCCATATGAGTGCCATTATATGAAATGTGAGAAGTATAGCTAGTGTAACTACCCGTCGGTGCCTGAATAGACTTATACAGCTTCATCAAATTTATCTTTTTATTGTATTGGAACCTTTTTCTTCTTCAGCATATATTTTATTATATTTGACGATATCTGCGCTTTGAATTGTATTTCAAAATGAGTCCAACAAGATCTGGTTTTTTGGAATGTAGGGACCACTGTTACTGTTGTTGATGATCATCCCCAGTTTCTTCATGTTAGAGTTGAAGATCACAGACTAGCGCATCCCATCTATCCTACTCTAGTTTATGCTGTTATCAGGAGGGATTTGTGGGCGGATCTTCACCATATTTCCCTTGATATACACGATCTTTGGCTAGTTAGGCAGACTTTAACGTTATTATACAAGAGGATTCTTGATTGTTTGGAGCATTATGAGAGGGTTTCTGGTCAGTTGGTAAATAGAGATAAGAGCGAACTTATACTACCAGATGAGCATCTATTAGTCAGATCAGACGTTTGGAGATTTTGATTGAATTTAGACACCAGCAACAACCTTTCACTTATCGGGGGTCCCCTTGTTTAAAGGGACTAAGAAGAGCTTCATTTATGACGACCTTATTCAAAAGGTTAGGAACATGATTTCAGGTTAGGCATCAAGACTTTGTCACCTAAGGACCGTATTACCTTGTTGAGGTCAGTGCTCTCTTCCATACCATTACATCTTCAAATTATACAGCCCTCCAAGACTATCTTTAAGAAACTCGAGAGCATCTTTGCACATTTCCTATGGGACACCAATGAGTGGACGTGATGTTTACATTGGAGGAGCTGGAAGGAGATTTGCCTTCCTACTGATAATGGTGGTCTAGGCTTTAGGAGAATGCATGATGTGGTGCACACCTTCTCCATAAAGCTCTGGTCATCATTATGTTCTCAAATGTTACTTTAGGTACAGTTTTTACTAAACAAGTATTGTTTGGGGACATATCTTTCACTTGTAGCAATTCCCAAATCAGCTTCTTCTACCTGGAAGATGTTGAAATTAGTTGGGCTTCGAACAGAGCCACACATTGCATAATACCCTGGGATAGGTCAAATATTCTTTTGGTATGATTGTTGGATGGGTGAGGCCACATTGTCATCCCTATTCCCACACCGACAGCACACATTTTCGGGGTATAAGATTTTTTTGATGACACTGGGTGGGATATATGACGTTTATTACATGTTCTTCCTCTTCTTATAGCGATACAGATAAGGGCTATACCTTTATGTGTAGATTCTCTAGATCACATTATTTTGTGGGATGCATCGGATGGTAGCTTCGCTACCAAGTCCGCATGGCAGCTCGTACATACGGGATGTCGGTGTCAGGATTCGTATCGATTACTATAGAGCTACATTTTTTTCTAGTTACTGTCTCATACTTCTGCTGAAGACTATAGCAGGACCTCATTCCAGTGGATGTGGTTATTCAGAGGAGGATTGGATGCCATTGGCTTCTCGTTGCCAGTGTTGTTTTAAGACTGAGACTATCAGTCACATCTTCATTAGCAGTAGCATTTTCGATTAGGTATGAGAGCACTTTGGAAATATTTTTTAGATTCCTATGAGTTCAAGAGAGGGAGTTAGACAGAGATTTTAGAGATGACAGTATTCTAGACAGTATGTTCGATGTGGACACATTTGCACTATTATTCCTTTACTAATATTTTAGTTTCTTTGGATCGAGAGGAATGATGCAAAGCATAGGAGGATCCACATGGAGGCCAGACGTATCATTTGAAGCGTTTATCGCATGATCTATAAGGGAAAACTGTTTCAAGTTGTGCATTGGTGAGGGGATTTGATACTTGAACCCATCTTTGGTATTGCTTTGGACCCCCTTCCTCATCTTTTCCAGTTCTGGTTTGGTGACGCACTCCATCAGTCGGATATGTCAAGATTAATACTGATGAATACGTCAAGGATGGTTTTGCGAGTGGGGGAGGCATCATCAGAGATCACACATGTCAATGTATTAAGGCTTTCTCAGCTTCGTACAAATCATGCATGATATTAGAGGCAGAGCTCAGGACTACTCTAGATGAGATTTTATAAGCTAGAGGACTCGATTTCTCAGACATTTGGATTGATTCAGATTCTGTAGTGGCTACTCACTGTATCCCTAGAGAAGGACCACCATGGGCTAGTCAGGGCATCCTTAGACAGATCATAGACATCATATCATTTGACATAGACACAGTTTTCCACATCTACAGAGATATAATATTATTATACAGATCATAGATATCATATCATTTGAAGAAATATATGGATGAAAAATTATAGAATCTAAAAAATATATGAAAAAGATATTTGTTGATTTTTATTTAATTTTTTTAAATTTCTAATTTTTTTTAATAACACAATATATGAGTAGTAAAGATTGTTTTACCGCTGACTTTTTTTGCCTTTTTTAAAGGCATCTATACAACAATCAAGGAAAGAAAGGACATAAATAACGTGAAAATGATAAATTGGTAGGGTCCTTGATGACCTATGGGCTACATCTTCACAGAAGAAAGAAGGAAAAATAATCGATAATAGCTTTTAAAGTCAAAGAGGTTGAGATAGAGGAAGAAGATGATAAAAGTGAGAATGATGACCAAATGACCATACTCACTAAACAATTTAAGAAATTCCTAAAGGTCAATCAAAAAGGAAGAATCTCAAAAACTAAGCAACACTATAGAGGTTCTTCAATTAGTCCAAGCAAAATCCTACCTCATATGTGGAAAAGGGCCAAAATCGTATCCAATGTCATGATTGTAAAGGTTTGGGCACATAGAGGCTGAGTGCGCAAACACCTTAAAGAAGTCCTAGGGCAAAAAAACTATAAACATAAACTAGAGTAAAGATGAATAAAATGAGTCAAACTTAGACGAGAAGGACAGAAATGACGATAACCAGGTAACCTCTCTAATTGTCAACATTCAGACTGATGCTAATACATCATATTTGTCGCTTGGAGGTAAGAACCTACTGAATACATATTCAACTGTGCTAGCAATGCAAGTTTAGAATTTGAAACTCTGAAAAGATATCTGAAAGCTGAACAAGAAAAAACGTTACCTTTCTGGCAATGATGAAATACATTGAAGAAGAAAGAGTTGTGGTAGCAAACGAAAGAAACGCTTTGCCAAAAATCTTAAATGAGAAGGAAAAACAATTGCTGGGACTTCAAGCTGATTTAGATCATTCCATGGAAAGAGTCAAACAACTGATAATTGGATCTGTTCGCATTAGCAAAATACTTAGCCATGGAAGAAATTCTAATGACAAAGTAGGCTTGGGATATGAAGGAGAAGAAAATGATAAAGAATCACTCAACTGATGTTTGTTAAAACAATAGTGGGATCTGAAATATTGTGGGATCTAAAAAATTACAAAGTCAGTCGTCTGAAACTACTTTAAAAATGCCAGACAGACCTACCACCTGTAGGATAGTACCACTGACAAACACTCGATAGCAGGTTCTGACTGTCTCGAAAAATTAGTTTTAGATCACAAGATCAAGTAAATAGGTACAATATCATATAAGAGAGCTAACTTGCTAACGACACCTAAAACAAAATTCTAAGGCTTGAATAAGGCAGTTTTGGATATGGAAAAATGATCTTAAATGTTATATTATTAATGTTGTTTATAAATCTACTATACCTAACTCCTAGTATTTGTTAGTAGCTATTCCAGAAACATAATACATCAAATATATCAAATTATCATGTTCAACATTCTAGGATTAAGCACATTGATATTTAACTTCACTTCATTTGAGACTTAGCTGAAAGAAATATTATTCTCCTATAACACGTTCACATAAAAAGATGCAACTAGCTGAATTGATTATCAAGGCTTTAGATATCGTCAGATTTGAAACTTTGCGAAAAGTCGTTGACATATGGATGATACATTAAAAGCCAATTCGATGCACATAATTCTTTTGTTTGATTATGTTTGCTTATTTTGTTAGCATGTGTTTTGCATTTATATAAAAAACAAAAACATTGAAAATGATAAAAAGAAAAAATGGGGGTTTCCTTGCAAATATCACAATATGTGATATTCTGATTGGCTTGTAGTTATTGAGATAAAATTGGAACCTCCAATCTGTGTGATGTACTCACTTTAACTTATGATACATTATTGTTAGATAAGTACACTATTAGAACACCGTGACAATATTATTGTGTTTAAGTATAGACCTAAGGTCAGTACTGTGTCTCTTTGTATTACAATATGATGTTGTGTAAACAAACAAGTTCATTTGAGAATAGGGCTACCGCCATAGATGTGTGAAGCCATTCTCGATAATGAACATAAATCATGAGAGAAAAGCTATCCCTATAACTGTGTGAAAATCAACTCCGTGAATTGTAAAGGCTATAAATTGAAAAGAATATAGTCATCACATGATCATGCAAAACAAAGAAAAAATTTATATGGATGCTCTAGTCTGGCACACACATATTTTTATTTAAAGAGACATTATTAGATGATGACTAGATTGAAACACACTTTAGCATATAGTTATTGGAATTGTTAAATCTGATTAGAACATGGTTCATAATTAATTATGTCTAAATTGTCCTATCACACACTCACGTTTCAAGCTGGAAAATTAATTAAATTAACTGTGAGTAAACATCTGAATGGAAATTTCATGCTTAGCTTGAGAATTTTAAACTAATAGTGAAATTTGTCCAAAAATATTGTAATTTGTTTAATTTTCGGTAAATATTGAGATTTATGTGTAATTAACACGTGTGTGCTTTTTTAGTAGATTTTCTGATCAACAATGTAAACTTGATAGTAAACCCCAGTATCCATTGTATAAAGCAAAAATTGGCCTAAAATGTTTAGAAACAAAATATAGGTCGAACATGAGGTGACAGTTCAGCCTTTTTAATTGAGAAAGTGCTCATTGCATTTGATCTGAAATTTTGTAGTTTCGAGCTATTTTTGTAGATTATAGATGACATGTGTGAGTAAGGGAGAGATTGATTATCCTTAGTACTATGTAGTTCCACTCATGCAGTACTGAATGGAAAAGGTTCTAACCTCCTAATACGTTAAACTAAAGTAAAGATGTTGTTAATGCTCCTGCTAAAGAAAGAGTCATGTCTGACCCAATTGAGGAAGTCAAGAAAGACATTGATGTGGACCCACGTAGTAATTGAAGCTACGAACCCACGATAGTTTAGATCAAATCCAAGAAAGCCAAGAATCAACGTTTGAAAAGTTCGACCCAATAAATTATTGAATCAAAGAACCAAGACAATCGCCAATAATAGCTTGACCCCGTGATCAAAAAATTTATGAACCTTACTTAAATTGTTGAATGCCACAAGAATTTAATTTTTGATAAGTTCAGAATTAATTTAATGAAGAAGGAGTTGAAAGCAATATGTCTCGCAATAATATCTCTCAAATTGTGTGTTTTTACAACGAAAAGAATAATCATATTTATGTGAAATCCATAAAACCTAGTTAAAAATGGAAGTACTCCTAAAAGATATAAAAAAAGATACAATAAAAGAGGTTCAACTAAAATAAAAGTCTAAACAAAATTTGAAAAATACGTCCCAATTTTGCACTATACGGCTACATATGTGTAGAGCATATGGTCTCATAGACCTTTCTTTAGCCTTCAGTGCAGTTTCGGTATGGAGGCATGTAGCCGCATACTTAGATGTATTATGTCATCGTATAGTTTTTCCTTTCAATTCCCTTGTCTGTTGCTTAAACCAAGTTGATCCACCTTATTCCATCTTCCAAGCCAAATATAAAACTTGTCCTTTTAATTGTTGTGATCGATGTTTTATCCATCGTAGCTTGAAAAAATGATCCCACAACTTCTTTAACTTTCTTTGCTCGTTACATAGTCATTGGTCCTTCCTCCACGATCAACGGGGTCCTTGTCCTTGTTAGTTCTCATACCATGGTTTTCATCATTCCCTACATCTTTAAAATGATTTGTCCTCGAATCTCCACCTGCATAAAAAAGGAAAGATCAGAAACATTGAAAGTATCGGAAATATTATACTCACCTGAAGGATACAACCTATAGGCATTGTCATTGATCTTTTCAAGCACTTGGAACGGTTTATCTCCTATCGGTTGCAACTTTGACTTCCTTTGAATTGAAAAAGGTTCGTTTCTTGTATGTACCTAAAACCAATCTCTTGGTTCAAATATAATGTGCTTTTGTCCTTTATTTGCTTGAAAAGCATAATTACTTATTTTTATCTCAATCTGGCATAGTGTACCTTCTCGTGGAGGGATCTTACCAACTCGGCCTTTTTCTTTCTATTTAAGCCATATGTCTCATCAACATGTAAATGAATTAAATCCAAAGGTGTTAATGGATTTAATCGTAAACAATTTCAAATGGAGTATAAGAAGTAGTAGAATGTGTGGCCCTATTATATGCAAATTCTATGAATGGCAAGCAATCTTCCCAACTATTCAACTTCTTATTGACTATAGTGCGCAATAGTTGTATTACAGTCCTATTAACAATCTCATTTTGACTATCCATTTGTTAGTGACAAGTTGCAGAGAATAATAGCTTAGTTCCTAACTTTCTCGAAAAAACCTTCCAAAAATTACCAATGAGCTTAACATCTCTATCCGATACAATACTCCTAGGTACCCCTTGTAAGCGTACTACTTCTTTAAAGAATAAATTCGCAATATTAGTGGCATCATCAATTCTCTCATTGAACACCTAAGTGCACATAGAATCTCTTCATTTCTTAATCCTAGATAAACTCAACACAAAATCTATATACACATCAACCTAAGGCTCATTAAGAACGGGTAATGACATATACAAACCTTAAGGTAAAACCTTAGACTTAACATTTTTACATGTGATGGATCTACTACAAGCCCAATCAACATCAACTTTCACCTTAGGCCAATAAAAGTGTTCATTTAACATCTCCAGGGTTTTCTAAATTCCAAGTGACCCATTAAACCTCCACTATGTGCTTCACGTACTAATAATTCTCTCGTTGAACACCTAGGTGCACATATTCTCTCGAAATAAATTTCAATCATGGCTAAAGAATCTATTTATAGCACCTTTGTTACAAGATTCATATATATATATATATATATATATATATTGGAAAAGTCCGAGTCATTATTTTAATGTCCTTAACATATTCAAATCCTAGCAATTTGGCACCCAAAGAAGTTAAAAGTACATACCTCATTGACAATGCATCCGTTACCACATTTTTCCTACCTTGTTTCTACCGAATAATGTATGGAAATGTCTCGATGAACTAAATGCACCTTCCATGCCTCTTTTTTAGTTTCATTTACCCTTTAAATGCTTCAAGAATTCACGATCGGTGTGAATCGCAAACTCCTTTGGCGATAGGTAGTGCTGTCATGTCCACAAAACTCGAACAAGTGCATACAACTCCTTATCATATGTAGGATAGTTGAGAGCTGCTCCATTTAACTTCTTACTAAAGTGAGCTATTTGTTTTCTTTCCTGCATTAAAACAACTCCAATACCTATTCTGAGGCATTACATTCAATCTCGAAAGTATTGCTAAAGTTAGGTAGTGATAAAATCGGTGTAGTACACTATATATCCTTAATAGTATCAAAGCATGTTCTTGCTCAACGCCCTAATGAAATCCTATACTTTTCTTTACAATTTCCGTGAGTGGTGTGAAAAGTGTGCTAAAATTTTTAACGAAAAGCCCATAAAAGCTAGCTAAACCATGAAAATTTCTTACCTCTGTTATGCTTTTAGATGTCGACCACTCCTTGATGGCTTTAATTTTCTCCTCATCCACTTCAATACCCTTTACACTAATAATATAACCAATAAAAATAACTTTTTTCATACAAAATGTATATTTTTTAAATTTAGTATAATGTTGTTCTTGTCTTAAGACCACAAGCACACATCTTAAATGACATATATACTCATTTAAACACTTACTATATACAAGATATCATCGAATTAAACTACTACGAATTCACCTATACTTGCATGCAAGACGTGATTCATTAACCTCATAAACATGCTAGGTATATTAGTAAGTTCAAATGGCATGACTAACCACTCATATAAATCATACTTAATCTTAAAAAGCAATTTTCTACTCATCTCTCTCTATTATCCCAGTTTGATTATATCTGCTGTTGCATTTTTTATATCACAAGTGTACGATATCATAACAAATAGTATAGTGAACCTTTGAGTCCAAATATCGTTCTCACGAAGACTATACTTTAGGACTTAATCTAATTTTTCTAACTCCTATTTGACAAAAGTAAGTAAATAATTATGATGGTTGTGATTATTTTTTCTATTTATTTTTAACTAATTGAAAATACAAAAAGATTGCAAACAATGGATAATTGAAGATTCAAATATATGATGAATATTATGGCATAACAATTTCATTTATTGATCACATTAAGTCTTAATTTAAGATTCATAACCTAATGTAGTGTTTGATCGAATTCTTCTATTGTATTCAATTTACTTCTCTCGAGTTCTCATTGAACCCATTTAGCTAATTCAATTCAATATCTCTATGTGAATCAACCTTAGTTAACGAAATACTTGTTCTAATAAGTCATATTATGACCGAAATAATTAGTATATGTATCTCTACACGTTATATGTATCTCTACACATTATTTTCCCCAATATAAAATTAGTTATTCATAACGTAAAAATAAAAACACGCAAATGTGAAACGACATCACCAAAAATTGACGAAACGTGAAACTGCTCGTATCTGCAGTCTTCTTTCTTTTTTCTTTTTCTTTTCTTTCTTTGTGCTGGCATCCATTTTCTTTGACTTCTTTTCTTTTCTTTTCTTACTCTCATTTTCTTCTCTCTTCCTAGCCGCCTTTCTTCTTCTCTTTTTTCTTTTTTTTCTTCTTTGCTTTCCAGCACTGCAATTTTCTTCTCTTTCTTGTGCGTCTCCCCCCTCTCCCGTTTCTGTGTGTAGTTATATATATAATTCAGCCACATTGAAGCCCAATTGAAATTTTCAATAAAAATCCATTAAGGCCCATTTAACTCCAACTATGTATTATTTCTCTCCAAAGTTCCATCTTTGAATTTTGTCATTTTCACCACATTTGCATTATTTTCTCCAATTTTTCATTAAATATAAAGTTTTAACTACAAAATACAATATAACATAAATTATGTAGAATTTTATTTAAAAGACAATAAAATATCATGATTTAGGATCTCGAAACTACACTTATCATCTACTTTTAAGATCTATTTACTAAACATGTACGATCCATATAATTCATCTAACATATCATCTAGCCTAGACATAGGATGATGATATTTTACCGCTATGTTGTTGATCACCCAACAGTCTACGTATATCCTCCAAGTCCCATCTTTCTTCAGTACAAGTAGCACGAGCACGGCGGCATATGGACTCATGTTTTTTCTCATGTATCTTTTGCTCAATAATTCTTCCACTTGCCTTTGAAATTCCTTAGTTTCCTCAGGATTACTCCGATATGCCGACCTGTTTAGAATTATAGCTCCAGGTATGAAATTAATTTGATGCTCAATACCTAGAATTGGTTGTAACCCACTAGACATGTCCTTCAAAAATAAGTCTTCAAATTCCTGCAACAAAGAAGTAGCCAAACTAGGGATGGGTGTTTTAGATTCCTCAAAGTTAAGGAGTGATTCCTTATAGACCTACAAGATTATAGGTCGGTTCTCGACTACTGTTGTCTTCAACTTATTCCATGTTGCAAAGAAATTCACTTTCGACTTTTCTCTCATCTCATAAGACTCTTTTTCTTTACTTTCTTGTGGTTCTACTATTTTTTTCTAACAATTAGCTACCTCACTTTTTTTCTCTTTTGCCTTCTTGTCGTGAAAAATCAATCTAACTCTCTTTTTCTTCCATTCTTCTGTCTTCCTCATTTTTCAATTTGATTTGATCTTTATAAACTTGTGATAGTGTTAACGACGTAAGTGTAATAGATTTTTCATCTTTAGTAAAGTTGTACCTATTTTTGTACCCATCATGCATCATCTTCGTATCATATTGTTATGGCCTCCTCAACAAAATATCTAGCATGCATAATAACTACATCATACATCATTTCATCATAATACCTCCCAATTGAGAAACTTACCAACACTCGCATATTTATCTTAACCTCTCTACATTCATTCAACCATTGCTATTTGTAAGGTCTATTGTTAATCCCAATTTCTCAACGAGTATAGTGCTAACCAAATTGGTACAACTACCCCATCAATAATCATACTACATACCTTATCGTTGATAGGCATCTCTTGTGAAATATGTACTCCATTTGTTGCTCCAAGTCATCCATTTTGATTTGAGCACTAAGACCTCCTCTTGTAACAAATAGCTCTCCCATTGCATACTCCACTTTCTTACCATCACTCCAATTTGGACACATCATCATATCACCTTTAATATTACTCACCACTTTTCCATTGCCTTTTCAAAATCATTACCTTTTTGTTTGGACATTGAAAAACAATGTGTCCCGATTTCAAGCACTTGAAACATTTGATATCCCAATTCTTAAGGGGTTGGGGATCCGCTTCGGGTGTAGCTTTGCTAGAATCTTCCTCTCTTTCCTTTGGTAGCTTAGTTTTAATCTTTAAAACAGTCCCCTCACCTCTATTGTTATCCCACTTCAGTTTTCAAGAAAAGTTAGAACCCGAAGAACTTGAAGGATATCTAGCTATCCACTTCCTCTTCAACTCCCTCTTCACCTTCATAACTACATGTAGCATGTCATCCAACTCCACATAATGTTGTATTTTCATCACATTAGCTATCTCCCTATTCAAACCATTTAAAAATTGGGCCATGGTGGCCTCCTAATCCTCCTCAACATTCACTCGAGTCATGACAATCTCCATCTCCTTATAATAACTCTCCACACTTCCATATCCTTGATAAAGACTTTGTAATTTTGATAAAGATCTCTATATTAGTGATTAGGAACGAACATATTCCTTATGATATCTTTTAATTCTCCCCATATTTCAACAAGTCTCTCATGATTCTTCTTCTTAATAGTTGTTATTTGATCCCACCAAATGATAGCATAATTAGTAAACTCAACGATAGCAAGTTTTACCTTTTTCTCCTCCGAGTAGCTATGACAATCAAATATCAGCTCTATCTTTTTCTCCCACTCCAAATATACCTCTAGATCGCTCATTTATTTGAATGAAGAAATTGTCATTTTAATATTACCCATATTTCTATCAACTCCATCTCTAACCCTCATATCATATATATTTCCTCTATTCATCATCATCTCTATTTCAGCCTCCACTAATGCATCACAATCAATTTCACTATCCGCTTCATTTTTACCACCAATATTCGCTCTAGGATCCCGCGTACCTTGTCTCTTTGTGTTAGGAACTTCCCTAGATCGTTCCCTATGCAAATGAGCAAGCAAGGTATCTTGCCTCTCCATCCATGCCTCTTACCTATTCATTCTATCTCCCATATCATCAAACAACCTTTCGAATCGTTGTATCATCTCCTCTGTTATGATGACTTGACTACTTTTCCCACTTGAAGTAGAATATTCTCTGTCAGACATCCTAAATCTAAAATAATATTTGTCTCAAGTGTGTACACTCGTGTATCACTCAATCTAGCTTTTTTTCTCTATTAGTCTCATCACTCTACATTTTTCCACTCAATGCTTTCTTGCAAGTGTTTCAAAAAATTAATTCAATTTCAATAAAAAAAAGTCAACCTTGTGAAGTTCAAATAAAGAATTGAGTAAAGAAAATGACTATAGAATGATTCAAGAAGTAAAAATTTGAACTTGAATGGAAACGCCAAGGATAAATTCAAGAAAGTGTTTCTTAAATTCAAATTTGACACTTTAGGCTTTGGCTTTGGATCTTTATTTATTTATACTAAATCATCGATAATTCAACAAAGAGCCCAAAAAATTGAAAATGAATTGATTTGGGCACTAATTTAGCGTACAAACGACTTTTGAATTTTGTTTAGTATTTTAATTGGATTGAATGACTCAAAAAATGAAAAACACAAATAAGAAAGATGACAACTCAAACAAGAAAGTAAATGATATAACCTTGATTTTTGGAGTTTAAGTTCTGATACCAACTAATGCGAACCCATGTAGCAATTGTAGCTATTGTTGACCCAAAAATATGAACCAATAGAATTCCTACCATGTCCCCTCCACGTGAACAAGGTTAAGAGAATATCCCCTAATTATGAAATGAATCACATATATATAAGAAATGTAAATGAGCATGTAAGCTTAATGGGCCGGACTCAAGCTTAGGCCCAAAAATATCCAACTTGATTAAATAGGTACGGTGTAATTAAATAGTCGATGTGTGATATATGGGTGTAACAATAGACCTCCAAGTCTGAGTCGTACATTCATGTACGGGTCGGATTTTGAAGTATAAATAGTCAAGCTGGCCAATGTGGGATCCTCTTTGTCGAGCGTATGCTACGTAATTTATAGGTGTAACAATAGACCTCAACTCTGAGTCGTACATTTATGTGCTGATCGGACTTTGAAGTATAAATAGTCAAGCCGGCCAATGAGGGGTCCTCTTCATCGAGCGCATGCTACGTAATTTATAGGTGTAACAATAGACTACCAAGTTTGAGTCGTACATTTATGTAAGGGTCGGACTTCGAAATACAAGCTGTCAGTAGTAAGGTCTTACAGATTGCCTTATAAATGTAAGTAGCTCGGATAAGCGAGGACTTACGAACTGCATCAAAAATATGCTTTGATCCAAAATAGGTGAGGACTTACGAATTACCTCGAGAATATAAACCGCTCCACTAAGTGAGGACTTACGAACTGCCTCAAAAAATGTGTACGAGCCTGAATAAGAGAGGTCTTACGAATTACTTTGAAAGGTAGATACTGCATATAATTTGTCAAAATTTCAACAACATCTTATGTAATATGGACTAAACCAATCATGTAATACAATACAATACAATATATCCACTTGTTGCTATTGAAACTACGAAATCCACGACATATAAGATCAAACCCAAGAAAATCAAGAATCAACGTTAAAAAACGCAACCAAATAAATTATTGAACCAAAGAACTAGACAATCGCCAATAATATCTTGACCCCGTGATCACAAAATTTATGAACTTTACTTAAATTATTGAATGCTATAAGAATTTAATTCTTGATAAGTTTGTAATTAATTCAATGAAGAACGAGTTGAAAACAATATGCCTCGTAATATTATCTCTCAAATTGTGTATTTTTACAATGAAAAGAATAATCATATTTATATAAAATCCATAAAACCTAGTTAAAAACGGAATTATGCCTAAAGATATCAAGAAAGATACCATAAAAGAGTTTTAATTAAATAGAAGTCTAAACAAAATTTGGAAAAATGTTTCTCAGTTTTGCACTATGCGGATGTATATGTGTAGAGCATAAGGTCGTATAGGCCTTTTTTTGGCATTTGATGTGATTTCAGTATGGAAGAATGTACCAACATGCCTAGATGTACTATGAGGTCGCATAGCTTTCCCTTTCAGCTCCCTCATCTATTACTTTACCCTAGTTGATCCACCCTATTCTCTCTTCCAATCCTAGTATGAAACTTATCTTTGTACTTGTTGTGATCGATATTTTATCCACCATAGCTTGAATAAGTAATCTCGTGGCTTCTTTGATCGTCTTTGCTCGTGACCTAGTCATTGATCTTTCCTCTCGATCAACGGGTCACTCTCTTTGCTAGCTCCTGTACCATAATTCTCATCAGACACCGAATCCCAACTATAAACAGATAATCTAGACCAACCTTCTATGGGCCAAGAAGTCCTCATAATTTACTGGTTCTATCACTCTGACTTTAACTCTCCAATCTCATTGTTTGCTTATTTGTTTCACTTTTTATGGTGGGTCTTTTAGTTTCAAAGAAAAGGAGAGACCGTTTTTTTTAACGCTATTTACAGTATGCAGGAACCTTAATTTGTGCTATGCAGGTGTATTACTTCATATTTACATTGTGTTGCTGTATATTTGTTTAGCTTTTGCTAGGCCTACATATTTTTCTAGGAAATCAATAATTTTCTAAATTTAATTATTAACCATATCAAACATATTCTACATTATATATTTACCATTTTGAACTAGTTTGATTAGTTAAATAATTAAAAGAATGAAAGATTACTTTAACAAATCAAAATTTTCTTAATTTATTATTGACCATATCAAATATATTCTATATTATTCTTATCGTGCAAAACTTCCATATTTTAGTTAAGACGCGGTTGTGCTTTGGAGGAGTCTCTACATAAGTAGAGAAAATGATTAAGGGATAAACTAATGCTTTGAGAAAGATCTATCTATGTCATATGAACCTGTAGCAGCAAGTTCTGAAGTCTTCTAACCATCTTCAGTGAGTTCTAATCGGCTAATGTCCTATTGAGGTATGTCAAAGCAAAAATCGTGTTCTTCAGCCATAATTGAAGAGAACACACCAGTGTGTAAATGATATAACCCTACTCAAATATCAGGTTACTTAACATGAGTTAAGATTGGTGAATTCTAATTCAATTGTTGGTTGAGGCGAAGTGGCGATAAAGTCAAGATCGGAGGGTTTGATTCCAATTCCCCAGCAAGTTAAAAGGAATAAGTGAATAAGGGAGTTGTTCTTTATTTGCTTTTGATTATTTTAGTTAATTTTGTGAAATTACTAAATCGAAATTATTGTATATTTGATTCTTTAATAATGAATTATTTTACCCGTGGTATAGGAGCCCATGGATGTTTCTCTTAGGGATTTATCACATTATATCCCATGTTCTCTACTCTTTATTTCCGCAATTAATAATAATTCGCAGAACACTAAATTGTTAGTTGTGCCAGTCAAATTTGTAATTAAAACTACATATAGGAAGATCAAACTAACCGTTGAAACTTGCCTGAAACGAATAATTGAGACAAATTGTTAAATTAACTAGGTTTTTAAACAAATGCCATGATATAAAAGTAAACACAATGCTAATATAACCATGCTGATTCCAATCTCTATTGGTTAAATTAAGATTTTCTTGACTGCACCTTGGTATTAACTTGGGCAAATAGTGAGACTATTTTCAAAAGTTCCCAGTGACAAAATCAAGATTGAAACTTTATAAAAGGGGTTATTCTTATATTTCAAAGCAAGAACAATGAATCTCAAAACATAGTAGGAATGAATTCTAATTACATCCCAAAATGAATAAAATTATGTGACATCTACAAAAGGTAGTACTTACAGAATATAGAAGATCATATTGGAGGAAAGTTCTTGAACCACATTAGAGTGCATAAAATTGCTATTTTAGTACAGTTTAAACAACAATAGTTGAATAAATAACAATAGTAAAATCTCCCAGTCTCCAATTCCTGTCCCATAAATGTTACTTTCCACTCTCAAGCTTGTCAAATGCACTTGAACCATCTTCATTCTCATCAAAACAGCAACCTTTTTTCTGTTCCATAAAACACATTTAACTGTCTGTTGAAAATTGTGAAAATAAAGCAGGTCAATATAAGTTGATTATAAGAAGTTGACAATACACATATGCAAAGCATGGCATGACCTAATGTTATATACGAACCCACACACATGAAAATATCAGATTCTAGTGATAAACTTTTACTTATCTTGACCATTAAATATAGAATTTGTTAAAAACTGAAGGCCTCAAAGTGTAAGGTGGTACACACTAAGGTACATGTTGCCAGATTCTTCACACTTAACTGATAAGTATGTTTTCCAACACTTATTTTGCCACAAAACATGACTAATTATTGACAAAAATGTTTTAATATGGCTTAATTCTGTATATTTTCATTTTGTAGCACTACATTGATGGATGTGGTGGAACTTAAGAGAAAAGATACAAAAAATGACCAAAATGAAAGAAAATGAGAGTTTAGGGACCAAAGTACAAATAGCCGAATGATGACCCAAAGCACGAATCGAGAATGTAAATGTGCTAAGTACTAATTTGATGAGTACAAGGGATGTTAGAATAAGGAAAATGAAGAAAAGAGGTCAAAGTGGGAGAAAATAATGTTTGAGGACTAAATTGACATAATTGGGAGCTTCTCTCTACCATGCGGTTGCACAACCACCTCCAGGGAATACGGAGGCCACACTTGGATGAACCATGTAGTTGTATGGTTGATTTTCGATGCGAAATTTCTAGTTTCCTTATTTCGTTCAAGCATTTAAGGAAACGAATCTTGGGATGCATATAAAAGCTTAGAGCCGTCAAATACGAGGGCAGACGTATTCCCATTGAGGCAAAGACCCTAGAACACACGTTGAAGGAAATTTTGAGCTAAAAACATGAGGAGAAACATAAAGATTAACGGGATTTCAAGTAGAATATTAAACCGGTAATGTCGTTTCTTCAAATATCTGTGTGTTTTATTATTTTCTCCATGTTAGGCTAGATATTTCTGTGCTAGGAGAATGATAAACCATGTGATGTAATCTTTTAATTCCTAGTTTTACATTTTTTTACATTTAAACACGTTATTTGAATTTGAATGGTTTATATACAATTATTTTTCTCCACAATTATGTGCGCAAATGATTATGTAAATTTAGTAGCATATTTCATGCATTCGAGAGAAGGGAAATAGACTCGACACGGTATAAATTATCGTAGGGTCCGATAGGAGATTAAGATATACCGCTACGCCTTACTTGAATCTCTAAGTGTTCACAAAAATTCATACATTCTTGTATATTTGCATTCGTCATAGGGATATAGTCGGGTCATATATGATAGTAGGTTCAACATTACTCGAGAGATATTGTTGAATAAAATAGGAACATTGATTCTTCAAAACTTCAACCGTTTTATTAATTCGTAGAATTGGGATTAAAAGAGATCATTGCATGGGGATTAATGATCCTAGTGCGCCTTTCATTCATTAAATTTAACAACTCATTTTCAAGCATTGTTTTGCATTCTAGTTCAATTAGTTTACTCATAATCACATTCGTAAAATAGTTAGTCACAATTTCTTTTACAACATAAACGTGCTATTTTCTATTTCGGTTAAGGTCGAGATAGTAAAATTAAACTAAATCAATTCCTATGGGACGATATTCGAAACTTTAAATTCCACTTTATTACTTGTTACGAACCATACACTTGTGAAATTTAAAATGGAAATACATTTTTGCATAACAAGATTTTGGTGTCGTTACCGGGAAGAGAGTATTAGCTTAATTTTATTTACTTTTACTCTAATTCAAACTTATATTTAATTTTTATTTTACATATTTTATTTTATTTAGTTTTTCTACTTAGGTTGATCTAAGTGTTACTGTTGCTATTCTTTCAGGTCTTGCATGCGAAGGTCGTTTAGCGGTGAAATGCTTCCAGTTGATTTAGAAATTGAACGAACCTTTCATCTCATGCAAAGGGAACCTAGAGCAGTGCAGCAGGAAGACCAACGACAAATACCAATAGCTAATCAACAAATTGAACCAATAATGAATCTTGGAGTTCCAACCATTGTAGATGAAGAAGATGACAGGAACACCTTACTTGGTAATTTCTTGTCATCGTTCTTCGTCCAAAGTCAGTCCAATATTATTTACCATTCGAACAACCAAACTTTCAGCTGAAAACTAATATCATCCAACTCTTCCAAAATGGGGGCACCAGTTCTATGAGATGGCTAATGAGAATCCGTATACATATATATCCCGATTCTTAGATAGTACCAACACTTCAAGTACCAAAGAATATCAGACTGAGATTGTTTCCACACACTCTAGGGATAAGGCACTCGAATGGTTGGATTCGCTTCTTGTGGCGAGCATAACTACTTGGAACGACCTGGTTCACAATTTCTGTACGAAATTCTTCTCACCAGCCAAAGTAGCAAGATTGAGACACGAAATATCAATATTAAGTTAGGGTGAATCTAAGTCATTTGATGAGGCTTGGAAATGCTACAAAAATGTCCTCAACATGAGTCATTTTTCTGTACCCTGCACTATTGGAAATTATTACTTTGATAAAGCTTTATGTGATTTGGGTGTCAGTATTAATCTAATGCCCCATTCTATTTTTAGGAAACTTGGATTAGGGGAAGCTAAACTAACCACGATGACTCTACAACTAGCTGATTGATCACTTGCTCATCCACGCGGAATCATCAAAGATGTTTTGGTAAAGGTTGAGAAGCTCATATTTCCAGTAGATTTCCTCATTCTGGACATGGAAGAGGACAAGAATGTGCCACTTATATTGGGTCAACCATTTTGGCTATAGGGAGAGCTCTGATAGATGTACGGTGAGGTCAACAGATTCTGAGATTAGGGGTGGAACATGCTTGTTTCAATGTTTTCAAGGCTATGGAATATCCTACGGAGTCAGACAACTATTTTCAGATTGACGTGGTTGATAATGAAGTTCATGACACCTTTCAATTACATCATCCGTCTGACACTTATGAAGCTTCTATCATGCATTCTCAGTCCATTCACACCGACTCTATAGAGATTGACGTCTGTGCAAGATTTTTTGAAACAAATCCGCCATATGTGCGAAAAAAGAATTTTGAGGAGCTGGGAACCGGTCCACCAAAACCACTGCCATCAATTCAGCAACCACCAAAGTTAGAGCTCAAACAACTACTACCTCATCTATGTTATGCTTACTTAGGGAAATCATTTACACTCCCGGTCATAATTTCAAACTCAATTAGCAAGATGAAGAAGAGAAATTGCTTAGGGTGCTAAGAGAAAATCAGACAGCAATTAGATGGTCTATTGCCAATATAAAAGGGATCAGTCCTTCACTTTGCATGCACAAGTTTCTCATGGAGGAAAACTTCAGATCGAATAATAATGGGCAGCGGAGACTTAACCCAAACATGAAGGAAGTGGTTAGAGCAGAGGTGATTAAACTCTTGGATGCCGGAATAATTTATCATATCCCAAACAGAGATGGATCAGTCCGATTTAGGTCGTGTCGAAAAAAGGGAGCATAACTGTGGTTGAGAATGAAAAGAGTGAATTGATACCCACCAAAACGGTTACGGGATGGAGAGTTTGCATTAACTACCGCAAAATTAATACTGCTACTTGGAAGGATCACTTCACACTCCATTCCATTGATTAGATGTTGGAAATGTTGGCGAGTCATTCACATTGTTGCTTTCTCGATGGATATTCACGATATAACCAGATCCCAATAGGACCAGATAACTAGGAGAAGACTTGTCCTTATGGAACCTTTACCTACCGTAGGATGCCATTTGGTCTATGCAAATTTCCCTCTACCTTTTAGCGGTGCATGATGGTCATCTTCTCCAATATGGAGGAAAAATTCATGATGACTTCTCTGTGTTTGATTCGTCCTTTAATGAATGTTTAGAGCATCTGAGCTTGGTCTTATAGTGATGAAAGGAGACAAACTCGGAGAAATGCCATTTTATGGTGCAAGAGGGTATAGTATTGGAATATCGCATTTCAACTAAAGGGATCAATGTTGATAAAGTAAAGATCCAAGTTATTGAGAAACTACATCCGCTACAACAGTTAAGGGAGTTCGTAGTTTTCTTGGGCACGCCGAATTTTATTGATGCTTCAGAAAAGATTTTACACAGATTACGAAGTCTCTCTACAATTTACTGATTAAGAATATGCCTTTGAATTCTCTGTAGAATGCTAAGTGGCTTTCAAAACTTTAAAGGAGAAGCTTATTTCAACATTGTCATCATAGCACCGGATTGGAGTTTACCATTTGAACTAATGTACGATGCCAATGTCTACGCAGTAGGAGCAATGTTGGGCAGCGAATAGAAAAAATGTTTCATGTAATCTACTATGCAAGCAAAATGTTGAATGATGCATAGCTCAACTATGCTACTACTGAGAAAGAACTCCTGGCTGTAGTATATGCCTTCGATATATTCCAATCCTATCTTGTTGGGTCAAAGGTCGTCTACACCAATCATGCAGCATTGAAATATTTGATGATAAAGAAGGATGCCAAGCCGAGATTAATCCATTGGGTTCTACTATGTAAGAGTTTGATTTGAAAATTAGGGATAAAAAAGACCGTGAAAACATGGTAGCCGATCACTTATCTCCACTGGAATAGAGAATTCAAAATGAGTCAGTGGAAATTAATGAGGTTTTTCTAGACGAGCACATATTTAGCGTGAAGGTGACACCATGGTATACGAACATTCTGAACTATTTGGTCAAATCTATTTCCCCACCAGATCACTCAAGTCATCAACGGAAGAAATTTTTCTCTGAGCTAGATATTACTTTTGGGCTGATCAGATTATCTAGTGATGTATTCCTGAGGAAGAAATACCGCATATACTTGAACATTGTCATTCATCTGCTTATGCGGGGCATTTTGGGGCTTCAAAGACAATATTTAAGATCCTACAATCGGGATTCTACTGGTCTACATTATTTAAGGACACCTTTGAATTTGTGAAGAGGTGTGATAGATGTCAATGCACGGGAAATATCTCAAGAAGGAATGAAATGCATCAAAAAATTATTTTGGAGATAGAGCTTTTTTATGTATCCGAGATTGACTTCATGGAACTATTGACTACGTATCCAAGTGGGTGGAAGTAGTTGCATTACCAACCAATGATGCTAAGGTGGTAATTAGATTTCTGAAAAAGTATATCTTCACCGCTATGGCACACCGTGAGCTATAATAAGTGACAGGGGCAAACACTTCTGTAATCGCCAGTTTGAACAATTGTTGAGTAAATATGGCATCAGACACCGTGTTGCTACCCCCATATCATCCTCAAACCAGCAGGCAAGTTGAATTCTCTAATCGGAAATTGAAAAGGATACTTGAGGTCACTGTGAGTTCTTCAAGGAAAGACTGGTCCAAGAAGTTAGATGATACCTTGTGGGCTTACAGAACGGCATTCAAGACACCTATAGGCATGTCACCTTATCACTTTGTGTTTAGGAAAGCATGTCACTTGCAGTTGAATTAAAGCATCGGGCATATTGGGCATTTCAAATTTTGAATTTGGATTTGAAGGCAGCAGGTGAAAAGTGGTTGCTTCAACTAAATAAAATGGATGAATTTCGGTTGAAAGCATGTTAAAATGCAAAACTCTATAAAGAGCGTACCAAGAGGTAGCACGACATGCATATTCAGAGGCAAGAGTTTGAAGTGGGTTAGAAAGTGTTGTTGTATAATTCTAGACTCAAACTCTTCCTGAGAAAATTGAGGTCAAGGTGGTCGGATCCATACACTGTTACAAAGGTACTTCCATACGGGGCTGTTGAGATTAACCATGAAATAAAAGAGAACTTCAAAGTTAATGGACAGTGGTTGAAACACGATAGGAGCAGTGAATTCTCCAAGGAAAAAATCACCGTTCATCTCAACATACCGAAATGAATTAAACACGATAAAGTCGAGCTATGGACTATAAACCAGCTCTGGTTGGGAGGCAACCTAACATATTTTTCCATTTTATTTATTTTGCTTTATGCATTAGATTAGGAATTTTTCATATTTTAATTCGTTTTTAGGCATATTAGGTTATTCATCTTTCCTAGGGGTCACTAAGAGCTTATGCATGGTACAAATTGATATTGAATGTGTTGTGCATAAGTTTGGGGATGTTGGAATGGTATTTCATCGATTCAGTGCGTAAGTCAAGCTTTTCGAGGCAAAATGATCAAAATAGTGCTTTTCGAAAGCAACTTGTGTTTTCATGTTTCAACATGTTTTTGGAACCAAGTTCATGGCATCCACGCACACCCACTGGTTTAAAATGTGTTTTGACAAGTTGTAGGGGCGCTGGACGACCGTTTTACATTGTGGGTTGAAAACCAAGTTTTTAGTGAAATAGACCATGAACAAGTTTTCAAAGAGCCGAGTATATTTTACAGTTTATTCCCATTGCACTAACCAATTACATTCATTTGAACTTGTTTTGCACGAAAATTGAGGCAATGGAGGCCATTGATAGTCAAAGAGGAAAAGTTTCAGCACACTGGCAAATTTGGCAAACCTGGTAGTTTATGTGACCACATATTGCTACCAGGCTTGCAGTCGCAAGTAGCAAGTCAGGGCCAAAATTGGCCTTGACTCTTTGGTCTATGCGATCGTATGTACGTGTTCTATGCGGTCTCATAGAACACCTTCAGGCACAATTTTTTCCTTTTAAACATACACACACCACACACCACTCCTCACTTCTTCGCACACGGTCATTACAACATGTGCACATCACACAACACTCTCGCACATGGCACGAACTCACACACGACTCACATACAGGAAACATCACTCACTGCTCCTCTTGTTTCCATTATAATTCTTCAAGTTTCAAGGTATGTCATCAATTTTTACCCTAAGTTCTAAATCATTTTTTCATTGGTGCTTACTTGAATGCTTAATTGAAGAGATGGGCATTAGGTAGATGATGGGTTATTTGCTATTGAGTTGTATTGAAAAGAATTTTGGCTTGCGGTATGACCATGGAATTAAGAAATCTTTGAACTAACACCTTGCTTCCAACGTGTTTGATGAAATGCATAAGTGACAATTTGTGTGAAATTAGGGTTCATTTCGAATTTGACATTGTTGATATACATTTTAGATTGATTTTTTTGTTAATATTCCTTGCCAAATGTCTTTACAAACACCAAATCAAAAAGGAAAACACATAGGAATATCATGTCTAGGCACACACTTCTGCCCTCCATTTCCTACACACAAATGACGTCCGTTTGACCTAAATTTTGAATATGTGTAAGACCACACGACCATCTTTCATATACTTGGAGGATGTTCAGGAAATTTTCATTTTTTTCTCGATGATGTCCAGAGGCGAACTTGTTGGGTCGAACATCGTTTTAAAAGCAAAAATTTCCCTCTTTTTACAATGATATAAGTTTTGTGAGCTACATTTTGGCAATTTTTATATAATACCCACACTTCATGATATATTTGTCGAGCATGGCATAGTTACATCATTTTTTACTTTGTTGGGTCGATTACCTAATACCTTTGATTACGCAAGTGGCATGCATGCTTTGCCATACGTTTAGGAATTTGGTGCTCATTTTTCTATATTATCTTCACGTACTATAGAACTCATTTATGTATCACATATGACATACATGTTTCCATTTTCTTTGTGTTGTAGAATGCCTCCTAAATGCACTTCCAAGGGAAAGGAAAATGTTGGCTCTACTTCTGGCATGGCCAGCACATAGACACCTGAAGAGGGTGTGAGTCGATTTCTGAACAGCGAGGCTAGTGTAAAATACACAGACACAATCTCCCATTGGGCACTAAACCCCGAGCGACCGTTAAACTTGATGACTTCTCGGGCTTTGAATTAATCACTTTCATTAAGAACTTGGCTGGGAAAATTTGGTAGAAAGACCGTACCCTATTTCTGAAGGTCTAGTTTGGGAGTTTTATGCCAACTTTAATAATGATTTTGACACACCTAGATCTGAGCATCAGTAGTAGACATGGGTGAGGGACAAATGGATCATGTTTTTACCCGAGGTCATCCATGATTATTATCTGTTATCTTGAGGCAATGTGGTTCCAATCTCGGGAGACCTCCTTTGGAACGAAGTAGCTGAATTGCTTGGGCATGAAAATGCATGGCCACTACTAACTACTGAATGGCATCAAATCGAGCTTACGCCATCTATTGCTATCTTATGGCTCTTCATCTGCCACAATATCGAGCCAACTTCACACCGCACCACATTTTCGAATCCTAAAGCCGATTTTCTCTATCATCTAGTTAGGGGGATAAAAAAATTGATCTAGCCACATTCATCTACGAGCAGATCCACATACTGGGAGTTTGGGAGGACTGTCACAGTTCTTTGATATTCTCGAGTTTGATTAGTGACATCTGCAAGATCTCAGGCATCACTATACCATCGGGGGAACTTCCTGAGAAACCAAGCCCATTCATCAAGCGCAGCACATTAGAGGCGTAGGATAGGGGCAAGGCGAATCATAGAAAAAAGCTAGCAAGAGAGCAACAACGATAGCAGCAAGCTGTACAGGGCAGGAGGCTGCAGGTATCGAGTTGCCTCAAGCACCGTGTTAAGTTTTTTCTGTCGTAAGTGTATGATATCGTAACAAGCAATATAGTGGACCTTTGAGTCCGGATTATCGTTTCCACGAGGACTATACTTCAGACTTAATCTACTTTTTCCTAAATCCTATTTGATAAAAGACGAGTAAAGAATTTTGATAGATGATATTAAGTTTTTCTAAGTACTTCTAACTAATTGAAAATATCAAAATCTTGCAAACAACAATTAATTAAAAGTTCAAATACGTAATGAAGATTAGGCCAAAACAAGTTCATCTAATGATCACCTTAATTCTTAATTCTAGATTCTAACCTTATGTAGTGTTCGGTCGAATTCTTCTATTGTATTCAATTTACCCCTCTCGAGTTCTCATTGAACCTATTTAACTAATTCAATTCCATATCTCTATGCAAATTACCCTTAGTTAAACGAAACATTAGTTCTAAGAATTTATATTATGACGGCAATAATTAGTATAGGTATCTCTACACGTTATATTAATTTACATGATTTTATTATATGATCTAAATCTCAAACTCACATAATCATCAAATTATTGATCGGGTAATCTAATGCATTAAACTCATAGTAAAACCAACATATATAAGAATAAATCACATAAATCTTGAAAAAAAAAAATAAAGAATTACAAGTCGACTATATTGTTTTCCCCAATATAAAACTAGTTATTCATAACATAAAAATAAAAACTATCACCGAATTTTAATAAAGATGTAGAAAAGAATTAAATCTTGCACCAAGATCTTCTTCCGCTTCCAATCAATGCTTTAAACTAGAATTTCGTAATGATTCTATTTTTTGAATTGGGCTCTTCGATCTCTCATTGTATCCCCCTTTCTCAATGTTTTGAGATTTTCACCCAATTGCATCACATTAATCTTAAACAATCCATACAAGATTTTTAATTCCACATATGGAATCTCTATTTATCTCAACATCTTCATACAATAGTGAAATCCCCTCAAACTATTCTAAATTTGGTCCAAAAATTTAAAATTTAGAGATTTTGGTTTTAGCATCTATAGTCCACTATTCAATCTATCTAATTATGAAATCAATACATTCCTAAACAATGCTTAACTTAATTCATGTGCTCAATATATATCAAATTTAACATGTAAAAGTAAAAATTAATCTAAGCATGCAACTTATTCACTATTCATAGATCAATTAACGATTTAATATATTCATCACTGCCAGTCAGGCCAACTAACTCACACAAAAACACAAAAAGAAAATATTTTTAAAATTTATGAAATTTTTCAACTTTTTTAAACCACACAAAAACACATAAAAAATGAAAACTTCTATTTTTCACCCCCAAACTTAAAC
>CAIGRB010129380.1:0-15000 GCA_903798255.1 Fraxinus quadrangulata | reverse complement strand
GTGGGGGTGGTGGGCCTTTGATGGTTGCATTTCTCTGAAAGAGATTAATTAGGATGGTTACCCATTAACCACTTTTGTCTTCAACGATGGATTTACTCTTTTCAACTCCTCTTTTTTTTTTTTTGCTTCCCTTTCCATTGCTTCAAAGCTTTAACAACTTTTTGATTTTAGGGTTTAGTAGGGGACAAAAAAATGTAAAAGTTACTTCATATAGTTATTAAGAGACTTAAGTTAACGTTACTCTTATGTATCATAATAAATTTCTTGAGTTAACCGACTCATTTAAGGGGGAAAGAGTAGTTGTGTCAAAATATATAAGTAGAAGTGTTGTTGGCCAACCTCGTGCAAGATCTTTTCAATTTTTGTTATTTCCATTCAAAAGCCCATTAAAATTTTAAACCACACAATAGGAAAAAAGTCAATTCAAGATAGATGACAAACTAGGTTTCACTAAGACTCAACTCACTCATCTTTACACCTCTAAATAGACGCTGTTATCTCACAATCGAAGTAGATGGTGTGAATAAATGAGACTTTAAAGAGTATTAAGAATAACATTTTGGAATCCGTAAAATTGAATTTCGTACAAAATGAAATTCTAAATTCAATTTGCACGTGGCCATAGAAAAACTTCTCCTACATTTGAAATATGACCATGCTAGGTTGCCCGCCCCTTTGACACCCTAGTCGACAGAATAGCCAAATGGCACCCCCCTCCTATTGGGGGGGGGGGGGCGCCCGGTGCGGACAAGGGGAATCTGACTATTTGATTCTGATTTGACAGAATAGCCAAAAAGCTCGTTTGATTCTGATTTTCAGTACAAATACGAACCGTGAAAGCGTGGCCTAACGATCCTTTAGACCTTCGGAATTTGGAGTTAGAGATGTCAGAAAAGTTATCACATGGAGAATTGACTTGTGGCAGCCAAGCGTTCATAGCGACGTTGCTTTTTGATCCTTCGATGTCGGCTCTTCCTATCATTGTGAAGTAGAATTCACCAAGTGTTGGATTGTTAACCCACCAATAAGGAACGTGAGTTGGGTTTAGACACTATAGAACAATTACTATATGGGTGTGCAATTTTTGTTTGTAAACTTCTTTCATCATAATGAATTACTATAGTAACGTACGAGGAAGTTATATCACATTAAGACGAATCTTTATAAATCTTGTCTATTTTTTTGTATCTTTATTTTATTACTTCGATTTTATTGATTTTCGTAGTATATAATTAAGATTTCTAATTCTTAACCTAGGTAGATAGAGCTAGGTCCACATTTACATTATTTATTGGAGGTTGGGTTTATTGGTCATTTGAAGGTTGCATTCTTGGATAATTTTCGCAATAAATAGATTATAGTTATCTACTAGGTGAAATAATCTAGTGGACTACAAAATTGTAGAGGTACAAAAACATAAGAAGCTGCTTTCTAGATGATTTCTTAGGGATCTGAGTTGTGATGAAAATCTATGGTTACCATTGAAGTTAGAAGTTTTAAATAGAACGCTGTCGAGCTGCTTGTCTTGCTTATATCTAGACTTGGCTCAACTCAACAAAAGTTGGACTTCGAACTTTTTTGCTAAAATGAGAGTCACTTGCGAGTTGAGGTGAGCTGGTTTACAAGGATCACGAGCCAATTCGTGCGAGCCGACGAGTGTCTCGCACAAGTGATTCGTTGTTCGACTAGCTAGTGGGACGAGTCAAGTGAGTAACCGACGAGCGGTACATCACACATAGTATTCTTAGTTGAAGTACTTGATGTAAAAATTAAAATTATTTATAAGTGACACTTCTAAAATTGAAAACTTAAACGCCAAATTTTATTGGATTGAATGTTTTTTCGCACCAAATTAAATGGGACAACATTGTTGTGGGAATACATCTGATCTAAAACCGTTGCAATTGTTGGGTTGTTACCTTCAAAACTCTGTGCACACAAATTCCAGATAGGGTTTATGATTTATGGTAATAAGGCTTGAAATGGACCACCTTAAGAAATTCAGTTTGGCTACCTTAGAGTGGTCCTATAATTGATTTATGATCATAATAATTAATTATAAATGCGATTTTTACGGACTGACATCTTCTGCACTGTTGTACATTTTTAGCAGAAAGCAATAATTTCTTTCTTAAACCTTCGTACAAACAAAAGAATCAAGAAACATTTTCAAAAATTTTGCCCACTTCTTTGATATAATGACACATAATATATTATCATTATACTATTTAGAAATTAAATAATTTTTGTACTCAATTATCTGCCGTCAACATTGCATCTATCAAGTAGGTGGGCAAAGTTTTCTATTAAAGTTACTTAATTCCAAACAAAATTATGACGATTGTCAAAATGGCTAAATCTTTCTAAAAAATGGAAAATAAATTATAAAAATAAAGAGTCTTTTCAGGTGAGAAATAAAAAAAAAATATGGACTTGAGCATAGTACTTGGGATGCTTTTTAGTTCAGCTGTTAAAGATTTTTCTATAAAAAATCAGGTGTACACCACGCCACCCCACTTACTACAAAAACCCTAACGATAACCCCCATTTCCACCACTTCATTCTCGTCCAATCCACCATCACCACCACCACCACCACCACCTTCGATGACTGAATAACCATTCTTCAACATCAGCATCTGATAAGTGCGTTTTACGCACTTACTTTGGGCCACAAACATTGATAATTGTTAATAAATATGTGAAATATAGCTTAATTTGATGAAATTTGTGTTTGCAGGATATCAATGATGAATATGACGAAAATTATGAGAAAAATGAAAAACAAATAACTAAAATGAAAGAAAATCAAAGTTCAGGAACCAATGTGCAAATAATCGAAAGATGACTAGAAGGAGAAATCAAAGATGTGAAGATGACGAGATCAAATTGATCAAACAAATGAAATATGGGAAGAAGAAGAAGTTGGAAAGAGGTCGAGAAATGTAAAATGAAGTTTAAGGACCAAAACCCAAAGCTATGGAAGTTTCTTAATACTATGCGATCGCATAGTATTAAATCTATGCGGTCTCTTAGGTTGCTTCAGAAAATTCTAAAGCCATTTCAGTTCTTGTATGCGATCGCATAAAGATGAACTATGCGGTCGCATAGTTGAAATTTTTGGCGAAATTTCTGGTTTCCTTTTTCAAGCGAAATACTTATGGAAATAAATCTTTGGATGTGTATTTAAACCCTAGAGTCGTCCAGAACGCGGGGGAGGAGATTCATAAGGTTTTTAAGAGAAGAGAAGATACAAGAACATGGAGATTAACACCACGACTCGAAGACGTGCCGAGCTCTGGTTGAAGTAAGATCGAATTAATGCACGTAATGAGCATGTGATAATGTGAGTTCGGTAATGTGAGGTCAGCTCGGATAAGTTAGCGTATTGAGGAAGATTGTGTAATTCCCCAAGATAAAGGAATATATTCTAATGATTGAAGATCGCTGACATAATCAATATGTTGGCCAATCAGAAAGATCCAGAGGGAACAATCTGACATTAGCGCTTACATAAGCCCTGACTAAATATTCCAGCTCCTTTCCCAAAATTAGCCTCATTAATTTTTAGGGCCCACTTAAGATTTGATTTTCATTAAAATGTTAAGTTGAGCTCGGTAGCCAATCGAATTATCCCAGCATATGTACTTCCTTAGCTCGGAATTGTGGCTGACAAGACATGAAATTAATGAAACATGTACTTTCTCTCATATAAAAGGGAGAATAGTGGTAATACGAAGGAGAACTCTTTTTTCATTCAGGTAATGTTCTTACATAGTATATTTCAAATATCTCCTTAGAAAAGGCAAGATGAACACCTTTGCAACTACATTATCAACTCTTGTATAACTAGCAATAAGAAGTACCTATTATCCTGGAAGTTGACTCGAGAATTGTTCTTACAATTTTTGGCGTCAACAGTTTGGCACTAGACGGATGGCCCCCAACTTGTAGAAGCAGCCACATTTTTCCTTGCAACCGATATCCATAAAGAAATATCATCATGGATAATTTTTCAGCATCTGGAAATCAATCTTATACTCATCCTGAACAAACCAGCAACCTACAATGTGCTGAGAGGAGGCAAAGTCGAAATGAAGTAGCGGACCCTCTAATGACTGTAATGATGGAGGCCATTGAAAAATTGACAAACGTGGTCGACAGGCTAGAATGAAACCAAACCCGTGCTTTACCACAAGACACCAAAGTAAATTCCCCACACAAGGAGAAGACCAGGTGACCTCCCACTAGAAGGACTCTCCAGTTCTCAGGAGAAGAACCTTCTAAGAGCCGAACTGAAGAAATCAGGAGTTCTCCCATGACGACTAGGCCCACCGCTAAGAGGACCAAAAGCGTATTCGATAGGTTGGGTTCCCAACACTCCTTAACACCCATTACTAGACGCGATGAACTCTACGACGAACGCCTAATGGAACAACCTGGACCTGAAATGAGCGCCCTAAAAAAATGAATTGCCGACCTGGAGGCTAAGGACAAAGGAAAGACAGAAGAATATTTCACAAAACGTCATTCTCCCTTCACAAAGGTTATCCTCGTTGAACCTCTACCTAAAAAGTTAAAGATGCCACAACTTACAGGGTATGATGGGGAAGGAGATCCACTTAGCCATCTAGACAAGTACACTTCCTAGATGGAATTGCAGAGAGCATGAGATGCCATAATGTGCCGTGATTTTCCCTTAACATTGGGAGACAAAGCTCAAAGATGGTTCAGAAGAATTCACCAGAGGTTAATAAAAAATTGGAGTGACCTCGCCACAACGTTCTTTGCCCAGTTCATGGGTTTGAAAGCAAGAACCACGCCAAAGGAACGACTTGTAAGCATAAAGCAAGGGAAGACTGAATCGCTCAAGAGCTACCTGAATAGGTTCGACAAACAGTCTATGGAAGTCAAAAAAATCTTTGATGATGCTGCATTCATGACTGTACTTTTAGGATTAAGGCCAAAAATAAGATTTTAGTGGTCGGTACACGAGGACGGACCTCGTACATACCACGAGTTTTTGAGTCGAGCTAAAAAATACATCAGTGGAGAAGAAGCCACCTCCGACCAGGAAGATTTCAAACCTAACTCGCAGTCCCCACGCCAAGCCAAGGGAAAACAAGTGGATAGGGGTGCTACACGAGATAGGAGAAAAGATAGGAGAGACCAAAATCGTTCAAGGCCATATCTTGACAAATTTCGAGAATACCATCCATTGAATGCAACCTTGGAGGAGGTCTTCCTACAAGTTGGGAAGGAGGAGACCTTCCGCCGACCTCAGCCGCAGAAAAAGGAATTCAGTGGGAAAGGACAGGCGAAGTACTGCCATTTTCATAGGATGGCAGTACACAACACTGACGACTGCAGGAACCTGAAAGAAGAAGTGGAAACTCTTATCAGGCGAGGTCATTTACAGGAATTCGTAGCTAAGCCTAGGGAGGTTAACCCAGCTAACTTCCAACCATCCAACCAACAAAGGACAGCTCAGCAAGTCCAACCTGGACCTCAAGCTCGAGAGGCACAACACCGGGTCAAAATTCGAACTTTGATAAGCGGAAACAAGTGTTTTGAAGGCTCACAAAGAGCTAGGTGAAAAATAGTGGGTGACGCTCGCACTTGGCAGAACTGCAATCTAGTGTACCTACATACTGAAGCTCGTGAAATGCCATACTCAGAGTGGTTTAGATTCACAGAAGAAGATGCACAATGAGTGTTGCAGGATCAAAGTAATGCGTTGGTCATAGCCATGACAATCGCTGGAGCCCAAATACACCGAACTCTGGTAGATAATGAGAGCTCAGTTAACGTGTTATATTCCCAAACTTTGGAATGAATGGGAATGTAGGAACAACATCTGCAGCCATACTACAAAAGGTTACAAGAGTTCTCTAGAGATCCTATAGAAGCTAAAGGACAGATCGTCCTGATGACCGAACTGGGAGAGCCCCTCATCAGAGAAGAATTCTAGCAGATTTCGTCATTGTTGATCTTTCTTCCAATTATAATGTCATATTGGGAAGGCCCATACTGCACTAGCTACAAGCAGCCACCTCAATATATCACTATTATTTTAAATTCCTAACTTTCCATAGACCAGAAGTGGTGTGCGAAAATCAAGCCGAAGCAAGAGCTTGTAGCGTAAACTTACCTTCTACCCAGATCTGAATGATAAGGAATCAACAACATCCACAAATGAGATAATTCAGATCTAAACGACCTATCGTGTCTGACCTGTTTGAGATCGACATAACTGAGAAACATCGCAAAAAAGCCACTGACGACCATATCTTATTTGAAGAAAGGGAGGCAAACCCAAATCTGTATCCTGGGATCTTGGTAATCTCCGTCGCTATGTCTGGAGTGGATATTCCCAAAGTATTGGTCGATACAGGAAGCTCACTTAACATACTTTACATCAGTACCCTGGAACGAATTGGGATTCCCTAGGGCTTCCTACAACCTTATCCAAGTATGGTTCTAGGGCTTAATGGTTCTCCCTCCGTAGCAAAAGGTGTAATCAAACTCCCGGTAAAGCTCTGAGAATCCGCTCGTAAGCTAAGTTGAGAGCAGAATTTGTGGTCCTAGACTCAAAATCCCCTTATGATGCTATCATGGGGCAATTTTTGTTATTCAACCTCAAGCCAATTGTGTCTATGTATCATTATTCCATCAAATTTCCCATGCCTCATGGCGTAGGGCAGGTCAAGGGGAATAGAGAAGTTGCTAAGAAATGTAGGTAGTGTTTGATTCGAAAGAAGGAAAAATCCATTTCCTCCAAAAGTCCACGTGGTTTGCACAGTCAAATCAACACTGAATTCATTGGACCCACACCTGAAGATAAGGGGAGGAGAACCAGTGAAAGAGCTTGATGCTATCAAGATCTCCACTCAAAGATCAGATCATTAAGTTCCTTTAAGAAAACCTTGATGTTTTTGCTTGGAAACATTCGGACATGAAGGGAATTGATCCAAAGGTTGCGTGTCACAGGTTGGAATTTGATCCAATTGTACGACTAAAGTAGCAATGAAGCTGACCTTTAAACTCAGAACGGTATGAAGCATTGAATAAAGAAGTGCCAAAATTACTCTGCAATGGGTTTATTCGAGAAGCTTAATACCCGAAATGGGTTGCCAACCCTGTTTTAGTCAAGAAGAGAAATGGAGACTGGAGGACGTGCATCGATTTTACCGATCTAAACAAAGCCTACCCAAAGGACAACTTTCCTTATTCATGAATGCATACTCAGGGTACAATCAGATCCCCATGTATGAATCGGATCAGGAACACACTGCTTTTATTACCGACCCAGGTCTTTACTGTTATAAAGTCATGCCTTTTGGCCTCAAGAATGCTGGAGCAACTTACCAACGCTTAGTGAACTTTATGTTTGCTAAGCAAATTGGTAAGACCATGGAGGTGTACGTCGACGACATGCTAGTAAAAAGCATGAATGCCCAAGTTCATCAACACCACCTTACTAAGATGTTCGAAATCCTACGAGCTTATGGAATGAAATTAAACCCGTATAAGTGCACCTTTTTGTTGATGGATCATCCACAGAGACATGAGCAGGAGTCGGGGTTGTATTAATCAGCCCTAATCACCAATTTTTTTGTGAGGTATTGCCGTTCGATTTCAGTGCTTCGAACAACGAAGCTGAGTACGAAGCCCTTATAGCTGGCCTAAGAATGGCGAAGGAAATGAGGATTAATCGCATGGTGGTACATATCAATTCTCAGCTAGTGGTGAATCAGGTCAATCAGGCTTATCAAGCGAATGAGGAAATGATGACCAGCTATCTCCAGATCGTTATATAGGAGCTAAAAAATTTTCAGGAAGTACAGATCGAACGAATTCCCCGAACTCAAAATAGCCATGCTGATGCCTTGGCCCAGTTAGCAACAAGTGGGGGGATTGAGAAATTTGATAGTATCCCAATTGGAAGAATTTGTTATCCTACGATCGAAGAGCTTGAAGTAATTCATATGACAACTAACCCTAAACCGACATGGATGGATGAGATTATTACGTACCTGGAAACGGGGTCAGGTCCAGAAGATCCTATCATAGCAAGGAAACTCCGCACGAAGGCAGCCAAGTACACGTTAGTAAATAATGTCCTATATAAACGAGGGTATTATGTACCTCTACTTAAGTGTTTGAATGAAGAAGAGGCACGAGAGGATGTGCACAATGGAATATGTCGAAACCATGCTAGAGGACAATCACTAGCACACAAAATCATGTGCCAATGATAATTTTGACCTTCTATGAAAAAGGATGCCGTAGAATTTGCCAAAGTAGAATTTTCCAGAAGATGTGACAAATGCCAAAGGTTTGCTCCCAGAATCAACCTTCCACCAAATGAGCTAAATTACGTAATCGCCTTATGGCCTTTCTCCAAATGGGGGGTCGATTTAATAGGTCCCATGCCAATGGGAAAGGGAGGAACAAAATTTGAGATCGTAGCAGTTGACTACTTCACTGAAGCTGAACCTCTAGCCAAAATAAACGAGCATAAAACCACGGAGTTCATATGGAAATCTATCATATGCCGGTTTGGGATACCACATTCTATTACAACGGACAATGGGAAACAATTTGATAACTCCAGTTTCTCAAATTTCTACGAAAGCTTTGGGATACAACAACACTTCTCCACACCTAATCATCCTCAAGCTAACGGACATGTGGAAGCAATCAATAAGATTATCAAGCATACACTCAAAGCCAAGCTTGATACTCTTAAATGAGGATGGGCCAAAGAGCTTCCTAGCATGCTATGGTCCTATTGCACCACAGCCCGCAGCAGTACATGAGAGACTCCCTTCTCTTTAGCTTTCGAAGTAGAGGCTGTAATCCCTCTTGAGATAGAGGTTCCTTCTATCTGAATAATGATGTACAATGAAAACCTGAATGAGAAAGTACTATGTGGAGAGTTGGATCTGCTGGAAGAAAAGAGAAATGAAGCTGAGATTAGAAATGCCATATACAAATAGTCTAATGCGAGGTATTACAACCAGAAAGTAAGAAAATGAGAGTTTGAAGTCAACGACCTTGTGTTAAGGAAAGTATTCCTAGCAATAAGAGAAATCAATTCTGGATCCCTAGGACCTATTTGGGAAGGTCCTTACAAAGTAACCAGAGTTCTGCTTAGAGGAGCATATGAGTTAGAAGACATGGAAGGAAGACTCCTGCCATACCCTTAGAATGCAGAACATCTCAAAAAATACTATTAATAAAAATGGTTGTATTTTGAAGTTTTTTGTAATAAAAAGTCCTAATGCGTGAAGATGCTGGTACACTACCCAAAAAGCCCTGCTAACGACGCAGGTCGAGCTAAAGTTGTAAGTGCTGCAACACTTAGTAAGAATCCCTACAAGGGAATCCCAAAAAGCCTTGCTAACGAAGCATGCCGAGCTAAGGTTGTAACTGCTGCAACACTTAGTAAGAATTCCTACAAGGGAATCCCAAAAAGCTCTGCTAACAAAGCAGGCCAAGCTAAGGTTGTAGGTGCTGCAACACTTAATAAAGTTCTTGAGAAAAATATTTTAAATTTTATTACGACTTTAGTATTATAATAGGTTTTATACGTTAAAAACATGATTTCCATATGAAGCCCAAAACTAGATCAGAATTTGACATTCATTCATAAAGGTCGTAACACCATACAAAAGGTTCTTAAAAAGTAAAATTTAGTATTATAATAGGTTTTATACGTTTGAAAAATATAATTTTCGTATGAAGCCCAAAAACCAGATCAAAATTTGACATTCATTTATAAAGGTCATAACACCATACAAAAGGTTCCAAAAAAGCAAAAAGCTTCACTTGGGAAAACATAAAGAACTAGGGGGTTGGGGGATCTTGGGAAGCTATGTCTTCACGAGTGGATTGGGCACTAGCTGCCTCTAGTAGCTGCTCCATTTCCTTCTACTGCTCCTTATAGGCTTCCTCCAAGAAAGCAATATCCCAGTCCGGCCGTTCTTTATTGACGCGCTGAATGATTTCACCAATAGCCAAGACATATGCTTCTTGAGCTATGGCGTCAAACGCCGGGGAAGCTCTCCAATTTTCCACTGCTTTCGAGATCTATAGCTCAAAATCTTTCTTAGCAATCATAGCTTGAGCAGTCACTTCATCAGCTCTTTTCTTCTCTTCTTCAGCTCAGATGCTGGCCTTTTCGTATTGATTCTTCAAGGCCATATTCTTCTCTGCCAAGGCCTTATTTTCATCCATCAACCTGTGTTCCATGGAAAGAGCAGCCTTAAGTTCCACCCCTATCTTGCTCAGACAACTTTCATAGTCTTTCTCTTTCTCGGTAAAAGCTGTCCTTTCTGCTTCAATCTTTTCAAAAAGTGAGTTAGCTCTGTCCTTTACTTCGAGCATTCTATCGAGCTCAGCTTTGACCTAAAGAGCAAAAAAATTTAATTTAATGATGTGAACAATTTGGATGCATGAATATTAGTAAGGGAAAGAAATTTACCTTTTCTGCCACATATGTTATTTGAAGGACTGCTCGATGGTAGTTGAGCTGAGCTAAGAAGATGTTTTCTCCAACAGGCATCCCAGGGGAGAAATGTCTGCTCCATATCATTCCAACTTCAGAACATCAACATCACAGATTCTCTCAAAGGGAAAGGTAGGGCTGCAATTGACTCCCTTGATGGAGAAGGAGCCAGAGGAAAGTCTAAGAGACTCTCAGGTATGCTTCCCTCTAGGCTTTCTACATCTGGCCTCTGCAAGTTAGGGCACCTCTATTGGGGCCTTGAAGATGAAGCAATGACAACGGTAGCAGTAGGGGTATGAATGGGCTGAGGTAAGGATTACGAAGGAACATAAATGGGTTCCAGCTCGGTAGTGCTGTGTCGCTTCAATGGCTGTTCAGACTCAGCCTCAACTTTCGCCTCCACCTCTTCAGGTCGGTCCTCTACCAGAACTTCCTTTTGCTTTTGTTTAGCAACCTTAGTTACTTGGGCCCTCGCTGCTTGAAAATTCCTCATATCTGGATTTATACCTTAAATGATAAGATATCAGTATTAAGATCAGAACATATGAATACACGTATGCAATGGTATTTAGCTTTCTTACAGGAAGGAGTAGGCACCGAAGTAGAAGGTCTGCTCTGAGTTGAGGTTGGTGGCTGGATTTGAAATAGGCCCGCTTGGGATAGTTTGTCGTTCAAAATAATGAATTTGCAGGACCTTTGCCGGTTGAGAAGAGCTCGGATGGAATCCGCCCGACCTTGAAGAATTGAGCTCAAATGGAAAGGTCGGTAAACTGCAAAAAATAGAGAAGGAAAAGGATTAGAACAACAAATCCTACTATTAAACTCGAGGTAAAATATAAAAAGTAGCTATCACTCACAGAAAAGGATGATAAAGGGTAGGAACTACGTCTTCCCTATCCACCTCAGCATGATGGAATTGCCAATCTCCCAAGGCGTAAAAGAATTCCTCCTTCCACCCTTTAATTGAAGAAGGGGTATCTAAAACTAAAGCCCCCCCAGTTCCATGTCTAACACTGGTATACCACCAGCCAGTATTTTTCCCATCCTCCTTAAAGGTAAAAAGGGCGTTAAATTGGGCTACTCTCAGGTTGGGATGCCCTAATTGTTTCCATAAAATTAAGGTCACAATCAGGGTTCTCTATCCATTTGGGCAGAGCTGAGTAGGGGCTTTTTCCCAGGAAGAAAAGAATTTTCGAACTCAACCCTACCTGAAAAATAGCTGTGTTGAGGGCAACACACCCTATAGGGGGAGCCTCAGCTCGATCTGTAGAAGATGGAACAACTAGTTCTACAGAAAGAGGTACGTTATATTTTGCCCTAATAGTAGCTAGGGTATCGACTGTAACTACCGACCTATGGGAGTCAGCTCCCCATGTGTGTTTCCCGTTACGACCTTCCTCCTGAGCCCTCTATTCTCTCATTTTTCGGTGATGTTCTAGACTCCTAGGATAATTAGACATAGGATCGGGATTTCGTGGAGAAGGGTAAAAAGAAGAAATGGGGACAGGAGTGAAAACTTCTCGACAATCCGAACTAGCAGATGAGAGATTAACTGATGGGATAGATAAAAGATGGTACCGATTCTCCCTGATTATTTTCCCAGGACTGCACGTGAGATTCGTCCAAACTCATATAAGCAAATAAGAAAAAAGAATACCTGGATGGAGCTGACTTCAGTTGAAAAAGATGGAGAAGCAAAGAAAATTTTTGGAGCGAAAATTCTAAAATTCGAATGCAAAGAGTGAGAAAATGAAAAGTGAAAAAAATACTTAAAGCAAAGGAATACCCAGGGACTAAATTTGAATCGTTCAAAGAGAAAATCAACAGTGTTTAAAGCTTCTTAAAGAAGGAACCTGCTATGCAGCGCCATGCGAGTAAGGAAATGACATGTGTCGCTGTCATTAATTGAAATAATAATTGCAAGAGATTGGGAACCGTTTCAACTTCCAGTCACTTCATTAGGTGAATCCACACTAAGGTCTACATCAACCTAGGGGGTATCTGTTGACGTGCCGAGCTCTGGTTAACATACCGAGGTAATAGCTCAATAAGATCGAATTAATGCACGTAATGAGCATGTGATAATGTGAGCTCGGTAATGTGAGGTTAACTCGGATGAGTTAGCCTATTGAGGAAGATTGTGTAATCCTCCAAGAAAAAGGAATAGATTCTAATGATTGAAGATCATTAACATAATCAATATGTTGGCCAATCAAAAAGATCCAGAGGGAACAATCTGATATCAGCGCTTACATAAGCTCTGACTAAATATTACGGCTCCTTTCCCAAGATTAGCCTCATTAATTGTTAGGGCCCCACTTAAGATTTGATTTTCATTAAATTGTCAAGTTGAGCTCGGCAGCCAATCGAATTATCCCAGCATATGTACTTTCTTAGCTCGGAATTGTGGCTAACAAGACAGGAAATTAATGAAACATGTACTTTCTCTCATATAAAAGGGAGAATAGTGGTAATACGAAGGAATACTCTTTTTTCATTCAAGTAATGTTCTTACATATCATATTTCAAATATCTCCTTAGAAAAAAGGCAAGATGAACACCTTTGTAACTACATTATCAACTCTTGTATAACTAGCAATAAGAAGTACCTATTATCCTGGAAGTTGACTCGAGAATTGTTCTTACAATTTTTGGTGTCAACAGATCTCAAGACTTGAATTGGTGATGTCGTTCTTCATTGATTTTCTGATTTTCTTTGTTATACCATACTAGGCTAGATTAATTCTGTACTAGAGTTAGATAAACTATGTAATATGATTATTAAACTTTAGTTTTACAATTATTGATATAAAAAGCACGTTTTGGATATTTGAATGATTTATATAAATTTCTTTTATCCATAATTATTGTATATGTAATTGTGAGAATTTGGTGACTTATTTCATGCATTCGAAAGAAGAGAAATATGTTCTATGTGGTATAAATCATTATAAGGTTCGATAGGGGATAAAAATATACCGCTATACCCTATGTGAATCGTTAATTACTCACAAAAACTCATGCATTCTTGTATGTTCGCATCGTCATAGAGATATAATCGAGTCACATATTGGAATATGTTTAACTTTACTCGAGAGAGACTGTTAAATAAGTTAGGAGTATTGATTCTTCAATATTTCAATCATGTGTCAAGGTGTATAATTAGGTTTAGAGAAGAATATTACATAGGGATTTGTGATTCTAGTACATTCGTCATACATTAGAAAAACTTCACTTTGCATTCGACATCAAATTCATTAAGTTTAATTCATCACTCGTAATTGCATCCGCATTCTTATTTTAGTTAGAAATTCATCGTAATAAACAATGCATTTTTATTGTTTCGGTTAAGGTCACGCTAATTTGAATGAGAACTAATCAATCCTTGTGAGACGATATTCGAACTCAAAAAGTCCACTTTATTACTTGTAACGAACCGTATACTTGCAGTTATTTAATTCGACATATTTTCGTGAACATCATCCATCACCATCACTACCGTCACTACAAGCACCATTTTTAATGTGTCTGCTCTCCACCACCATGATCATCGCAAGCACTGCCATGAATCTTTTCCCAATTTCTAGGATTTGAGTGGTCACAAGCCTTGTCACTATGAAGGCACCATCGACGATGAAGGGAGCTCTAAACGCGATATCATCTCCTTCGATGGTTGCGTGTCTAGCAACGCCCCAAGGACTTTGATCTGAACCTGCTTACAAAGTTGGAATTTTCAATTGGATTTGAGGTATAATGGAAGCCTTTTTTATACAAATTTGGATATCAACTTTGGCGTTGCTATCACTGGTGGTCCGGTACAGCAGATGGTGATTTGGGGTGGTGCACCATTGCTTCTGCTTCTAGTTGTGCACGTCTTGATGGATTTGTCGTACATGTGGTGGTGGATTATGAATATGACGTGACGATGATGATTTGTGTGGTGCAAGCGATTGTGGAATTGGGTTGGGTGGCGTGATCAGTTAATTGGATAATTTGTAATCGATAAATAACTTATGACCTATAAAAATATATTATTTATGTCTAAATATGTAATTGTGACCCACAAATGGTGGCTTTGTGACTATGACCTTTTATGATTTATGATTAGTCTATGATCATGATCATAAATTATATGTTATTGTAATTGTGACCAGATTATTTAAATTAAAGATTACAAAATTTTATCAAAGGTCACAAAATGTGACAACCTTATTCTTTTTTCCCACAAGTTTCTTATTTTTGAAATTATATTTTAAAATATTTGTAGTTATGTTTTTTTTTTTCCAAATTAGGAATTATTTTGGGTCGATCATTTATCCAAAACTTTGCAGGCCCATGGGTCAAGAGAAACCGATTTGCAATGAAAGTTGAGGAATGGGCCGAGATGGAAAGTTTCACAAAGTTTATTTATTTGGCTCACTGATAGAAATAGCATTTAATAATACGGGAAAATGATTTTAGCAATTCTGCTATATATATATATATATA